>JAGVSP010000407.1:110000-112500 GCA_022494985.1 Micrasema minimum | reverse complement strand
TGGTTGGGTGGGGGGGGTTGGGGGGGGGGGGGGGGGGGTTTTTTTGGGGGGGGGGGGGGTGGGGTTTGGTTGTTGTTTTGGGTTGGGGGGGGGGGGGGGGGGGGGGTTTGGTGGGGGGTGGGGGTGGGTTGGGGGGGGGGGGTGTTGGGTGGGGGTGGTGGTTGTATTGGGGTTTGGGGGGGGGGGGGTTTTTTGGTTTGTTGTTGGGTGTGTGGGGGTGGGGTTTTGGGGGGTTGGGGGGGGGGGGTTTGGGGGTTGGTGGGTTGGGTTTGGTGGTTGGTGGTGGGGGGTGTTGGGGGGGGGGGTTAGTGTGGTTTGGGGGGGGGGGGGGGGGGGTGGGGGGGGTGTGGGGGGGTGTTTGGGGGGGGGTTTTTGGGGGGGGGGGGGGGGGGGGGGGGGGGGGTGTTGTGGGGTGTTGGGTTTGGGGTGTTTTGGGGTGGGTTTGGGGTGGGGGGGTGGGGGGGGGGGGGGGGGTGGGGGGTGGGGGGGGTTGGTTGTGGTGGGGGGGGGGGGTTGGGGGGGGTGGGGTGGGGGGGGGTTTTTTTGGGGGGGGTTTTGGTGGGGGGTTGGGGGGGGTGGGGGGGGTGGTTGGGGGGGGTGGGGTGGGTGGGGGGGGTTGTTGGGGGGTTGGGGTGGGTGGGGGGGGGTTTTTGGGGGGGGGTGGTGGGGGGTGTTTGGGGTTTGTGGGGGTGGTTGGGGGTTTTTTTGGGGGGGGTGTGGTGGGGGTGTTTGGGGGGTTTGGGTGTTTTGGGGGGGGGGTTGGGGTTGGGGGTGGGGGGGGTTGGTGGGGGGTGTGGGGGGTGGGGGGGTGGGTGGGGGGGGTGTGGGGGGGTTTTGTGGGGGTGGGGGGGGGGGGGGTGGGTGTGTGGGGGGGGGGTTTGGTTGTGGGGGGGGGGGGTGGGGGGTGGGGGGGGGTTTTGTGTGGGGGGGGGTGGGGGGGTGGGGGGGGTGGTGGGGTTGGTGGGGGGGGGGGGGGTGGTGTGGGGGGGGGGGTTGGGGGGGGGGGGGGGGGGGGTTGGGGGGTGGGGGGGGGGGGGGGGGGGGGGGGTGTATTGTGGGTGTTTGTTGTTTTTGGGTGTGTTTGGTGTGGGGGGGTTTTGGGGGGTTGTTTGTGGGGGGGGGGGGGGGGTTGGTGTTTTTTTGTTGGGGTTTGTTTGGTTTTTGTGTTGGGGGGGGGGTGGGGGGGTGGGGGGGGGGTGGGGGGGGGTGTGGGGGGGGGGGGGGTGGGGGGTTTGGGGTGGTGGGGGGTGTTGGGTGTTTTTTGTGGGGGTGGGGGGGGGTTTTTGGGGGGGGTGGGGGTGGGGTTTTGGGTTTGGGTTGGGTTGGGGTGTGTTTTTTATGTTTTTTTTGGGGGGGTGTTGTTTTTTGTTTTTTTTTTTTTGGGGTTTTTGGGGTGTGTGGGTTTTGGGGTGGTTGGGGGGGGGGTTGGTGGGGTTTGGGGGGGGGGTGGGGGGGGGGTGTTGGGTTGGGGGGTTTTGTTGTGGGGGTTTTTTGGTTTTTTTTTTTGTGTTTGGTTTTGTTTGTGGTTTTTTTTTTGGGGTGTTGTTTGGGTGGTTGGGGGGTTGGTTTTGGTTGTTTGGGGGTTGTTTTTTTTTTGGGGGGTGGGGGGGGGTGGGGTTTTTGGGGGGGGGGGGGGGGGTGTTTTTTTTTTTTTTTTTTTTTTTTTTTTGGGGTTTTTTTTTTTGGGGGGTGGGGTTTGGGGGTTGGGGGGGGTGGGGGTTGGGTGGGGGGGGGTTTTGGGTTTTTTTTTGTGGGGGGGTGGTTTGGTTGTTTTGGGTGGGGGGGTTTTTGGGGGGGTGTGGTGTTGGGGGGGGGGGGGGTGTGGGGGGGGGGGTTTGGGTTGGTGGGGGGGTGGGGTTTTGGGGGGGGGGGGGGTTTTTGGTTGGGGTTTGGGGTGGGGGGGGGGGGGGGGGGGGGGGGTTTGTGTGGGTGTTTGTTGGGGGGTTTTTTTTTTGGGGTTTGGGTGGTTTGTGGTTGGTGTGGTTGGTGGGGGGGGTTTTGTTTTTTTTTTTTTTGGGGGGGTTTTTTGGGTTGGGGGGGTTTTTGTGGGGTGTTGGGGGTTTTTTTTTGGGGTGGGGTTTTTTTTGGGGGGGGGGGGGGGGGGTTTTTGGGGGTGGGGGGGGGGGGGGGGGGGGGGGGGGGGGTTTTTTTGGGGGGGTTTTTTTTTGGGGGGGGGGGTTTTTTGTGGTGGGGGGGGGGGGGGGGGGGGGGGGTTTTGTGGGGGGGGGGGGGGGGGGGGGGGTTTTTTTGGGGGGGGGGGGGGTTTTGTTTGGGGGGGGGGGGGGGGGTTTTGGGGGGGGGGGGGTTGGGGGTTTTTTTTTTGTTGTTTGTTTTTTTGGGGGTTTTTTTTGGGGGGGTTTTTTTTTTTTGTTGGGGGGGGGGGGTTTTGGTGGGGGGGGGGGGGGTGGTTTTTTTTTGGGGGGGGTTGTGTTTGGGGGGGGGTTTATTTTTTTTTTTTTTTGTTTTTTTTTGTGTTTTTTTTTTTTTTTTGTTTTTTTGG
>JAGVSP010000407.1:77500-105000 GCA_022494985.1 Micrasema minimum | reverse complement strand
TTATTTTTTTTTTAATAAATTATTTTATTTTGTAATTTTATTTTTTTTAATTATTTTAACCTAATTTATTAATTTTTTTTTATTTTTTATTGGGTTTTTTTAATTAATTATATAAAATTGTTTTGTTATTTATATTTTTTTTTATATTTTAGTATTTTTTTATTTTTTTTTTTTTATTAGATTAGTATATTGTTTTATGTATATTTAATTTATAAAATAAATAATTATTTTTTGGATATTTTTATTTTTATTTTTTTTTTTATTTTATATTTTTTTTTTTTTATTTTTTTAGGTTTTTTTAATTTAATTAGTGTTTATTTTTTTTTTTTTTATTTTTTTTTTATGTTTTTAATTTATTTGATTTTTTGAATATTAAGTTTTTTTATTACTTTTTTGAGGAAAATTTATTTTTTTTTATTTTTTTATTTTTTTATTTTATTATTATATTTTATTAAATAATATTATAATTTTTTTTTAAATTAATTATAATAAAATTTAATTGAATTTTTGTATTTTTATATTATTTATTTTTATTTTTATTTTTAATAATTGGGTGGGTTTTTATATATATTTATTTTTATTTATTTTATTTATAATTATTTTTAATTTAAAAATATTTTTTTTTAATTTTTTGATTTTTTTATAATTATTTAATAATTATTTTTTATTATTATTTTTATTTGTTTAATATATATTTTTTTTTTATATTTTATTTATCATGTATTTTATTATTTTTCTTAATAAAATATTTATTATTTTTTTATTTTATAGTTAATTTTTATAATAATATTGTTTTTTTTTTTTTTTTTTTTTTTTTTTTTTTTGATATATTTAAAATTACTATTTATTTTTATTTTTTATTTTTTTAATATTTTTTATTTATTTTTTTAATTTTAATAATAATTTTATTTTATTTTCCATTTATTTTTATTATTTTTTTTATTTATTGTATTTTTTTTTAAATTGTTTTTATTGTTTTTTTATTTTTATTATTATTTTTTTTGATTTAATAAAAATCAAACTGTTGAAGGCAGAGGTTAAAAGGGCCTTTTCGTGGGGTATAAACATTTAATAGTTTTTATATTTAATGTGTTTAATAACACTAAGGTAAATTTATAAAATAAATTGATCTTTATATGTTTTAGGTATTTACAAATTATGCACTACTGGCTACAAAGCCAAAAATGAAAAAAAAGATATTAAACAACTTTAATTAGTGCGCGAAGACCTCTTTAATAAGTTGTGGCACCCCCCCCCCCCCCCCAGTGGGTTAAGCCCCCTATATGATTGTTTCTATTTATTTACCAATATAAAAATTTGATTTAAATATGTTACGCAAACCGCTTAATATAAATAATTTATATTTTAAAAATTTTGGAGGGATAAATTTTTTATTATTTTTTATTATTTGATTGATTTATATTTGTTTTTTTTTTTCAAGTTAATGAAATTTTTGGGGTTTATATTAATTTGTATTTATTTTTTTAATATGGTTTTTTAATTAGATATTTGGTTATTAAACATTTCTATGAAATATTTAAATTTTATTAAATTTGCTATTATGGACTAATTTAGAAGTGCGATTTTTAGTTTATTTTGTTATAATATTAATTTTTGTTAGTTTTTTTATGTTTTGTTTTTGGATATTATGAATTTTAATATTTAGTATAAATTTTTTTATTTTGATTTATTATATCATAATTTAAGAACATATTGAAATATATAAAGTTCAAAAATTAATATATGAATTTTTTGAGTTTATGCATAGTATATTTTTAGCTCTTGTTTATTAACATTGATTATGTTTATTATATGTACTTAAATTAGTATTTTTTATACCGATTATTTTTTAATTTAGCGATTTAATAATATAATTTATTTTTATATTTATGGTTATTAAATGATGATATTTTTGTATTCGTAGTTTTTTTGTTGTAATTTTTTGTTTGATTTTAAAAGTTTTTGTTTTATAGTAGGTTATTTTTTTTTTTGTATTGAGAAAAATATCAGTATAGGTATTTTGGTTGTTTCTAAAATTATGTTTTTTGATTTTCTTTATTTGTGAATATATGATGTCTACAAAACTGGAGAGATATTAGATTGTGGAATTTTGTTTGTTGGTGCATAGTGATTGGTTCATTAATATAATTTTTATGGTTTTAAATGTAGATTTTTAAATGTATTTTTTTTTGTATAATTAGTGATTAATATTAATTGTGATTTTCCTAAAATGTTTGGTTTTTGTGTTAAGGGAAAGTTAAGGCATTGATGTTATATTGAGGATATTATTTAGAAACGCTTTACTAATGACTGTAATTTGATTTGTGTAAATTTGTGTTGTCCGTTACATTGTGGAAAATTCGTATAACCTATATTTTTCCATAGTTCACCTTTTCTCAAAAGTCAGGAGTATGCTAATCTGGATTATGTATTTTTGGGTTGCACCGATGCGCAAGGCATTAATTTTGAACGGGATGCTTAAAAATATTAGAAAGATATATATTATAATAATACATATAAATATATATAAATTAGTTTATAAAATAGGTATATTATTTATTAATTTAATGTATGTAATCATAAGGGAATTTAAAATATTTTAATTAAATTTACATAATTTTGTTTTTATAATTTAATTATATTTTTTGTATTATATTTTTTGTATTTATTATATAATTTTAAATTGATTTTTTTAAGATGTACTATCAATTTTTAAAATTTCTTTTCCTCGATTTCAAATTAATTTGTTTGTAAGAGTAATTTTAAAAAATTATTACCAATAATAAATAGGGATAAATGTTAACATTTTGAAGTTGTGGAAATTTTTATTCAAGATTTTTTGATGTCATATTTCAATTTTATTATATTTTTGTAAATGTTTACCTAAAATAGCACCAATTATGTAGGTATGGTCAAATTTTGAATTTTATATTACGTTAATTTTAGAAGATATATGGTTCGAATTTTTTATTTAAATTTTTTAATTTACGTTACTTGTTTTTTTATATTAATGTTTTAGATTATTTGTACCATATAGAATTAGATATTTAAAACAAGGATTTTGTATATATTTGATTGTGTTTGTTAACATTAGATGTTTTTTTATTGAATTTGAATTATAGTTATAGAAATGATATTTAGGTTTTTTTAACTGTTGTCAAAATGGTAATAAATTCTTACTTTTCACCAAGTTTGTTTTTTATTTTGTGGGATGTTTTTAGATTAGTGATTATATTGAGTTTTAGTAGTCAGATTTAATATAAATGTTATATTAATTATTTTGGTAAAAATGTATAAAATGTAATGTTGATTTTTTTGTTGTTATTTTTTGTTTTTTGATTTGTTTTTTATTTAATAGTTTTGGTTTTTTTTTATTAAGGATTGTTTTGTATAATTATTTTGTGATATGTGAGGTTGTTGTTGGGTAAATTTAATGTGTATGTTTTTTTTTATTTATAAATGTAGGGGTTTATGTGTGTGAGGGGGTTTGTGTTGGGTTTGTGTATTTGTTGTTGTTTATGTAAATATAGTTATGGTGTTTTTTTGGATGATGAATGTTGATTTTATTTTTAATGATGTTGTTGTATTAAGTTATGAAAGTGTAGTTTGAATTGTTGGATTAGTTAGATAGGTTTGGGAGGGTGATGATGATGATTTTAATGTGAAAGAGTGGTTGTTTTTGGTGAATATTAGTAAATATTTAGTTAAAAAATTTAATGTAAAAATGTTTAAGTATTTTTGATGTGATATTGAATAATGATATTAATTTATATAGAAGGATGTTTGTGTATGAATTAAATTTAAATGATTTGTTGTTTTGTTTGTTTAGTTAATAATGTTATTTGTTTTATATAGTTTGTTGGTATGTTGTTGTTGTGATAATGTAAATATTTATTTGGTTTGTTAAGAGGGGTCTATAAATTTATGGGTTGTTTATTTGAGATTATTATTATTATTTTTTTTTTTGATGTTGGGTGTTTTTTTGTGTTGTTTGGAAGGGTTTGATAAATTGTGTATTGTATATAGGATTGGTGATATTGTGTAGATTGTGTGTAATAGGATAAATGGTTGTGTAGGAAAGGTTTAGGTGTGTTTATTAATAAGTTATGTTTAGAGAGGTTTTGGTGTTTTTCAGAGAAGTTAAAATTAGGGGTAAGGTGTGATGTTGTATCTTGAAGTGTTGTATTTAATAAATTGGTTTATGTTTTGTAATTGAATTTTGAGGGGTTGTAAGATGGTAATAAATAGATTGAATTTGTATTAGATAAATAAATGATTAAATTTTATGATTGGTTTGGTGTTTATTAGGATGGTGGGTTTTGTTTTTATTATTGGTGGATTATTTTATGTATTTAATTTTAGTTATGAGATTAATAAGTTTGTTATATTTTTTTGTTGGAGTGTGTGGGTAGTGGGTTTAAGTTTATATTAAATAGTTATATGATGTATATGAGTGTTTATTTTTGTATTAGGGATTTAGTTTGGTTTGTTTGGTTAGATTTTGTTAGAAAAATGTTTTTTTAAAGATGAAGGGAGAGTGGTGAAGGTTTTGTTATATGTTTTAGGGTTTTTGTGTATTGTAGGATATATGTAATATTATTGTTTTAATTTGATTGGGTGTGTGTGGAGTGTTGTTGGGTGAATGATTTTATGGGTTTGTATAATAGAGTGTTTAAGATATATGGTATGTAAATATGTATTGTTATTTTGTTTTTTTGTTTGTTGGGGGTGGAAGGTATTAGGTATGGGAGAGTGGGGGTTTGTAGTGAGTTGGAGTATATGTTGTTGGTGTGTATTATATTGGGTGAATTAGAAATATTAAGAGATTGGTGGGTGGGAATATATTGTATTAAGTGTATTGAATAAGGTTGATTAGTGGGTTTATGTTTGGGGAGATAGTTATTATTTGTTTTTTGTATTTATTTGAGAATTTATGGGTGTATGGTTTTGGTTATGTTTGTGGGATTTGTGTTTTATAAAGATGTATTTGAATTTGTATTGTTTGTGTTGGTGGAATGATGTGTTTGGTTTTGGGTGTAGAGTTTAGTTATTTTTGGTATGGTTATTTGGTGAATTGGGGAGTATTGGATGGGGGGTGGTTTTAGGGGTAGGTTAAATAGGAGATTGTTGAAAGGTGTTTTTTTTGTTGAAGTTGTTTGAGAATGAAGGTGTGAGATTAGGATGTTGGTGTTAGATTGAAGAGGTGGGTTATTAGTTGTTTTTTTGGGGGGGTTTTTGATTGGGTGTTGTTGGGTGTGATGTGTATAATGTTGATAAGTTGGTTATTGTTGTTGGAATTTTGGTATATTAATTTTTTTTATTTTTGTTTTAGTGGGTTATTTTATGTGGGGTGGGTGTGTGGTGGTGGGTTGATTATTTAATATGGTGGATTGTGGATTATAGTGATAAGTTTGATGAGTTTAGGTATGTGTTATTTGGTTTTAGGGGTTGAATGTAGGGGTATTGGAGGTTTTGATTAGGGTTGGGGTGTAAAATAAATGGTGTTAGGAAGAGTGATGTTTTATTTTTGTGGGTGGTGGGGTGGTTTTGGGAATTTTTGTTTTTTTTAGGTATTGGAGGTTTTATAATTGAAGGGTGTTTATTTGTTTTGTGATTAGAGGTTATTTTTTTTACGTGTTTTGTGAGGTTTTAGGAAAGTAAAGTAAGTAGTTAGTATTTTATGTTTGGTGAAGTGTATTTATAAATTATGTATGATATTTTTGGTTTAAGGGGGAAGTTGATGTTTTTAGATAAGTATATTAGTTATATTTATAGTATAGTAGAAAGTGAATATAAATTGAGTGATAGATATGGATAATTATGGTGAGTAGGGTGTAGGTTTTTAATTATGAGATATATGATTTTGTTTTTATAGTTGTTTTGTATGGGTACAAGTATTGATTAAAATTAATGATGGATTATATATTAAGATATTTGTGAAGAGGATAATTATATATTTGATAAGTATTTTTTTTTAAAAGAGAGGGAAGGGTTAGGTATATTTTTTGTTTAATGGATGGATTATGGGGGTTTTTGTAAGATGGGTTTTGAATTAGTTTAGTTTTATTTTATTGTGTTTTTTTTTTTTGATTTTTGGGGATTTAGGATTATTTATTTTTTTTGGAGTTAGTGTTTTATTTTGGTATATTTGTTATGTTTGGGTGAGTTAATTATATAAATTTTATGTGGGATTATTGGGTTTATTTTTGTTTGGATGGTAAGTTATGGATGTTTTAAATATAATGTTTGTTTATTAGTGTTGGTTTGTAGTGTGAATTATTATTATTTTTTTGAGGATTAATAGTGTATTTTTTGGGTTTGAGTTATAGTTTTTGTGTTTGGTTGGTTGGGTTGTGGTTTAATTTGATGTTTTTTTATTTGTGTATTATGAGTAAATTTATGGGTTATATTTAGTAGGATTTTGTGATGTGTTGTTTTAAGTAGAGTATAAATTGAGAAAGTGATTTATTTTTAGGTGGATTTGTTTTGATGTTTGTTGATGGTTAGTTTTTGTTGTATTTTTGTTTAAGAGTTGTTTTTGATAGTTGTATATTGTTGTTTTAATAAATAGGTATATTTTAGAGAGAGGGATTAGAATTTTTTTTTAGTATTGTTTAATGGTTGTTTTGAGTTTTTTTTTTTTGATTTGTTTTGTTATATTTTTATGGTTTTTAAGTATTTTTTTGTTATTTTTTAAGATATTTTGGGTTTTTATTATAATGTTTATTTATTTTATAGTTTTTTAAAATTTTTAAGTTTAATTTAAGTTTGATGTATGATGTTAAGGGTGTATAGTTGTAATTGTTTGTTGGGTGTTATTTTTTTTTTTTTTGTTTGTTATGGTTTGTTTTTGTTTGTTTTGTTGTTGTTTTATAGGTTAGTATTAATTGTATAATTGAGTTGTGTGTGTTGGGGAATTGATGTTGTTGTGTGGTGTGTAGTTTTGTGTGGGTTGTTGAGGGGGTAGTGTGTTTGGTTGTTAGGTTGTTTTGTATTGTTTGTTTTGGGTTAGTGGGGGTGGTGGGTTTGAGGTGTGGTTGTTTGTTTTGGTGTAGTATGGGGGTGTTTGTTTGTATGGGATGTTTGGTTTGTGGGTGGGGTTTGTAGTTTGGGTGAGTTTTGGTTGTTTTTTTTAGTTGGTTTATATTTGGTGTGTGGTGGGGTGGGGGTTGGGGGTTTATTGGATTGAATATTTTGGGTGTGTGGGTGGGTGTATTAGGGTTGGTGTTGTTTTTGATTTGTTTTTTGTGTTGTTTTGTGTGTTGTTTGGTTGTTTAATTTGTTGTTGTGGGTGTGTTATTTGATGTGGGGTTGGGGTTTGGTGTGGTTTTGGGGTGGTATTTTTGTGATTTGTGGTGGGGTATGTTTTTTGGTTTTTTAATATTTTGTGGTAGGTGTTGTTTGTGAGGATTATGAGTGAATTTTTTTTGATTTTGATTTGTATTGATAGGTTAGTTTGTTGGGTTTTTGGGGTTGGGTTTTATGTGGGGGTTGTTTTATAGATTTTATTTGATATTTTGTTTGTGTTTATTTGAGTGAATTTTGTTTTTTTTGTATTGTTTTTTATTTATGGTTTTGTTTTTTGTTTATTTAATTTTAGTTATATAGTTTTGTTATTGGTATATTAGAGTTTTGATTTTTATTTATTAGTAAGGGTAGTAATATTTAGTTTTGTTAATTATAATTGTTGGTGTTGTTGTTGTGATGTATTAAATATGTTTTATTATTTTTTTTTAGGTTTAGTGTATGTTTAGTGGTTATTTTTATTTAAGTTGAATTTTATTTGTTGTATTTTGGATGTGTTTTAAAAGTTGTTGATGTAAGGTTTGGTTGTTTGAGTTTTGGTGTTATGATTTGTGTTTAGTTTTGGGTTTTTTGTTGAGAAGTATTAATTGTTTTTAGGTATTGTGTTATGTGTTTTTTTTTTATGTTTGTTGTAATTTTATAGTTTTGGGGTGGGTATAATGGGTTATAGGTTAGTAATGAAGAATATTTTATTTTATATTTAGGAATATTTAATATGTGTTTGTATTGATTTTGTGTTAGGAGATTTTTTTGTTTTAATTGTTATGATAGGTTGGAAAATAGAATGTGTTTTTTTGTTGAAGTTAAGAAGGATATTATTTTAATTTTTGTTTTTTTTATGTATTTGGAGTATTGGGATTGTAGTTGATTTATTTTTTTTGATTGGAATTTATTTATTGTTTGGTTTTTTTAATGTTTTGTTTTATTTTTTTTTTATTTTTGATATATATTATTAATATTTATTTGTTTTTTTTGTTTAATTAATTATTTTATAATGATTTTTTATTTGGAGAATTTTGTATGTAAATTTAATATTGATTTGTTTTTTGTTTTAGTAATTACAATAAATTTTGATTTTTTTTGGGATTGTTTGTTTGTTATTAATATTTATTTTTTGAATTATAGTAGTATATATTTTTATGTTGAGATGTATTGTTTTATTTAGTATGATAATGAATTTGTTTTATTATATAGATAGTTGATTTTAATTGTTGTAAATGTGGGTTATTTTTAATATTGATATAATTTTAAAGGTTTTTTGTTGTAGATTTTATTGTATTATGTTTTTTTATTGGTATATAATTTTTATTGAATAATGATATTGTTTTTTTTATGATTTTGTTTGTTTTTTTATTTATAAGTTTGTTTTTAGTATATTTTTTGATTTGGTATGAAGGTGTTGAGTATTATGTTTTATATATTTGTATTTATAATGTTTTAAGTGTTGTTTTTGGTTATATTTTATATTTAAGTATTTTTTTTTGATGTGTTTGTGTTGTGGGAAGGTTTGATTAATTTGTGTTTTTATGATAGATTTGGTTTATTTTTAGATGTTTTAATAATTTTAGTATAAAATTTGATTTGATAGCAAGTTTGAGTGTTGGTTATTATTTATAATTGGATGGTTTAGAAGGTTTTGGTGATTTAAAGAATTATAAAATGAGGGGGTAAAGTGTGTAATTTATAGAAGGTGTATGTATTTATTTTATTTGTTTAAGGTTTTTTGTAATAGGGAATTAGATAGGTTGTAAAAGTGGTGAATAAATTTTAATGGATTAATTGAGAATGATTAAATTTTATGATTTGGGGTTTTTTTTATTAGGAGTGGGTTTGTTTTTTAGTATTGATTATATTAGGTAGATTTTAGTATGATGAATTAAATTTTGTTATATTTTTGTGAGGGGTGTGGTTGGTAATGTTGAGTTATGTTTAGTTTTGAAAGTTTTATATGTTGTGATTATGAGTTTAGTGTTAGTTTTAGGATATAGGTTTGTTTTTGTGAGTGGACTTTTGTAGTGTGTTTATTTGTTGCGGTGTTTGTTATTTAGGAAGGAAATTAGTTTGAAGTGTATTATTTTATGTTTTTTCTTAAGTGCTATTTTTCTGTTTTCGTTGTTTGTCTAGTTTACATGTTATTTGTGTTTTAATTTGTTTTTGTATTTGATGTGTTAGTTATGAATGTAATTTTGTTTTATATTTTTGGTAGGTATAGGTGTTTTTGTTGGTTGATTTTTTTGTGTAGGTAGTAGTAAGTTTAATAAGTAATTAGTTTTATGTTTGTGTTTTTGGTTTATTTTAGTTGGTATATTTTGAGGTAGGACATTTTAGGAATTTTATTTACATATTAGTTTTGTAGTGTTTTAAAAAGTGCTTTAGTTGTTGTTTGTTTGTGTTTAAGGGTATTATGTTAGTATTTTAGGTTTGTTGAGTATGTTAGGATTCGTTATACTCTAGATATGTTGTGGAGTTTTTTTATAAGAGTTATGTTCAATAGTTGTTGTTTGAAATGTTTGTTTTTAATTAGTGTTTTTAGTTTTATGTTATTTTTGTTGTAATATTATTGTTTAATGGATGGGTTTTATTTTGAGTTAGACATTTAAGATTTTTTGTAAGTTATTTGTGTTTGTAAAATTTGTAATTATGAGTGATTGGTTTGTATTTTTTGTTTATAGTGTATTGAAACATAGTGTTAGGTTTGTATTAATTTTTAGTGGATTTTATGTTGTATTATATTTGTTTGTGTTTTATGTTTTTATATAATTTATTTTATTGGCTTAATTTGTGTTTGGTTGGTGTTACGTTAATTGTGTATTTTTGTTATTATTTTATGTTATTTGATTATTTGATTTTTTAGGTTTTGGGACTTGTTTTGGATTTTTTAAGTTTATTTTTGTTTATTAGATTTTGTTTGCTAGGGTTTTATTTTTGGATATGCTGATTTGATGTTTTTTTTTGTTTGTTGTTTTAGTGATTGTTTTTTGTTGTTAGGAAGTATGATTTGGAGTTGGTTTTTGCTTTTTGGCTTGTGTTTAAGTTTGTTTGGTGTGTGGTAGTTAGTTTTGTTGTTTTTTTTTTTTTCTTTTTAGTTGGCGAGTTTGGTTTTTTTAGGAGTTTTATATTATTTTATATTTTATTTATTTTGGAATGTTAATGTTTTATGTAACGTTTTTTAGTTTTTTGGATTGTCGTAGTTTTGGTAATATGTGTTAAATGGATTTAAATTTTTGGATATGAGTTTGATTTTATTGTTGAAGTTTTATTATATAGTTTGGTTTTGTTGATATCGCTGTTTTTATTAAAAGTGTTGTTTAAAGAAGTAGATTATATTGTTTAGTTTCTGTTGTTAGATAGGTTGTTGTGTGGTTCTAAAGTTTTTTTTTTTTTTTTAGGGTAAAATTTTTGTTTTTTTCCTTTTTGGTACATTGGGGGTTTTTGTTTTTATTATTTGTTTTATTTTTTTATTTTTTTTTTTTTTTTTATTTTGGTTGTTTTAGTTTTTTAGGGTTTGTTTTTTTGTTTTATTTTACGTTTTTTTTTTTTAACTTTATGTTTAGGGTTTTATTTATTTTTTAGTTGGTGGTTTTATTTGTTTATGTTTTTGGATGTTTTATTATATTTTTTAGAAGTATTTTTAGTTTGTTTTTATTTGATTTTTTATTTGTGTTTTTTTTTTGTTAGTTATGTTTGTTTTTGTTTTAGTTAGGGATTTATTATTTTTTTTGTTGTTTTTATTTGGTGTTTATTTTGTTTATTTTTTTCATTTTTATGGGTTTTTTTTAGTTTGTTTTGGTTGGGTTTATGATCATGTATTATTTAGTTGTGTGAGTTAGATGTTTCCGTATTTTTTTTTAGTTTGTTTTTTTTGTTTTATACGTTTTGTAGGTGATATAGTATTTTTTTAGTATTTTTTTTTTTTGGATTTTGTTTTGAAGGTTTTTTTTTTTGTTTTGTGGTTTGTTGTATTATTTTGGTTTTTGTATTATTTTGGTTATTTTTTTGGTTTTTTTGATTTTTTAGTTTGTTGGTTTTTTTTTTATTAAGGAAATTTTGTTGAGGTGTTTATGGGTTTAGTGTTTGGTTTGGTGTTTAAGATGAGCTGTTGGTAGGTTGTGGTTGGAATTGTTTGGTTGTTTTTGGGATTTTTGTTTATTTTGTTTTATTTTTCGGGTTTTATAATTTTTATTTTTTTTTAGTTTGATTTTACTGATTAAGTTTTGTTATTGTTTTTTTGTGGGTTTGTTCTAGGGTGGTTTGTATTATGTTATGTGGGTTTTTTGGTGTTTGTGTTTTTATTGGGTGTTTTTTTTTGGGGGTTTTTTTTAAATTTATGTTTTGTGTTTTTATTGTTGGATTGTTGTTATGGTGTTAGTTTTTATTTTTTTGAGTGGGTTTTTTGGATTTTTTTTGTTTTTTTTTGTGGGGTTGATTTTGTTTTGTTTTGTGTGTGGGTGGGGTTTTTTTTGTGGGTTGTTTTTTGTTTCTTTTTGTTTTTGTTTTTGTGGGTTTTGTAGTTATGATGTATTTTGTGTTTTTATGGGTTGGGTTCTTTATTTTTATTTATTTTGTGGTGTTTTTAGATTTATTGTGGGTTTTTGTTTGGTTTGTTTTAGGTTGTGTTGTTTGGTAGTTATGGTTTTTTATGTTTATTATTATATTTATTTGTTGTAGGGTTTAGAAGTATTTCGTATGTATATGTAGCATAGTTTATTTTTGTATGTTGCTTTTTGGTTGGAAGATTTTTGTTAATGGTTATTATAGTGTGGATAGGGTTTGTTTTTAATATGTTGTTGTTTTGGTTGGATGAATTATTGTATTTTTTAATTGTTTGATTTTAAATAGATTTTGATATTTATTTTATTTTAAAGTGTTTATGAATGTATTTCGAATGGATTTTAGTTTTTATTTGTGAGTTTTTTATTGTTGTTATGTATTTTAGTGGTTTTTTGTAGAGTTATTTTAGATTGTTATTTATTTAAGTTATTAATATTGAATTTTTATTTTGTTAGTTTTTTTTTTGGGTTTTTTTGGCTTATAAGTGGATTTGTTTTTTTGTTTTTTTGTGTTGCTTTTTTGGTTAGTTAAGTGATTTGTTAGTTGTTGTGAAACTTTGATGATTTTTTTGTGTATGTTTTTGGGTATTTATTATTTTTTTTTTTTGATAATTTAGATTTTATATATTGGGTAGGTTTCTTTTATATTTTTCTATTTTTTTATTGTTTTTTTTTATTTAATGTATTAGTTATGGTTGTTGAGCGGTTATTTTGGTTTTTTATTATGTTTTGTCATTTTAGTAATTTTTTTGTATATTTGTTGATTATTTATAATATGATTTATTTATTTTTGGGTTTTTAATTGGATTTGTATATATTTGGTTATTTATTTGTTTACTGTGGGGGTTGATTTAGTTGGATTTTTATAGTTATTTGTTGTTAGGTATTATATTTAAGTTTTTTTGTTTTTTTTTGTTTTGTTGGTTTTTTTGTTGTTTTATTTTTTAGTTTAATATTTTTAAGTATTTAGTTTTGTTTGTATTTTATTGTTTTGGGTATAGTGTTAGTGATAGTTTTGGTATTGTATATTTAATTTTGATTTTTTTTGTTTTTTTATTAAGATTTAGTTTTTTGATTTTTTTTTATTTTTTTGAGTTTTTTGTGATTGTTTTATTTATTTTATTTTTTTGATGGTTTATGTTTGGTGCTATTAATATGTGGGTAGGTTTATATTAAGAATATAATATTTTAGTTTGTTTTTATTATAAATTAGTTTATTGAATTTTATATATTTTTTTTTGTTTGGTTTTTTTTTTGTTATTTTTTTTATTATGATAATTTTTTTTTTAGTTGTGTAATTTTTAATTATAGTTTTTAGTTTTTATTTATTTTTTTTATAGTGGTTTATTTTAATTTTTATTATAAGTTGTTTTTTCGTATTTTTAATATTTTTGTTTATTATACCTTATCCCTGTTATGTTTAACACCGCTGTATTAATTTTTGCGTTTGTGTTTTATATTTAACAACTTTTTCTGTTTTGAGTTTTGTTTTATTTGTTTTATTTGTTTTTTTAAGAGTTATGTGTTTAGATATGATTATTTTTTTAGTTTGTAAATTTTAATTTATTTTGTTGCATAGTATAATTATTTGTTTATTTGTATTTTGGATTTAGTAATATTATTTTTTGTATTAGGTATTTATGTTTTTTAATTAGTGTAATATATAATTTTTATAAAAATTATTTTATAATTTTATTTTTTAAGTTTTTTTTGTTATATTAATTACCAGATAGTTTTATTTTTTTATTTTGATTTTTTTGTATTTGAATAATTTTATTTTTGGTTTTTGTTTTTTATTTTTGCGTATTTGGTATTAGTATTTGGATTATTTTATGTATAAAGTTTTTTTATAATAATAAATTTTTAATTTTTTGTATGTTGTATGGTTTATTTTTAGGTTATAATTTGTATGAAGTTTCTAGATTATGTATGTTTGTTTTAATTTTTTTTTTGTTTTTTATTATTTTTAATATATTTTTGATGAGTTATTTAATTTTTATTAATTGTAATTTTTTTGGTAGTGACATATTTTATTGATTTATTAATTTTTTTTGCTTATATATTGGTGTATGTATTTTTGATGTTTATTTTATATATTCTGTTAAATGTTTTTGGGTATAGATATTATTATTTTATTATTTTTTTTTATTATGTGGATTATTTTTTTTTAAATTGTAGGGCTGAAAAATGTATAAACCCCTGTAGTAATTGGGTGTTTAAATTAGTGATTGTTGCATTTGTTGGGGGTATTGAATTGCATGGATTCGGTTTTAATTTTTTTTAATTTTGGTTGTTTTCTGTTAGTATTTTTATTATTGTTAAGAGATTGAAGAAAGTAATTTGTTTATGTTATATTTTTTGGGTCCTTTTTATAAGATTCCTATTTAATAGTTTATTTAGTTTCTTTGTTTTTGTGGTAAGTTTGTGTTTTTGTGTTTTTTGTGATAAATTTTATTGTTTGTATAATTGAGTTTATGAAGATTATGTTTAGAATTGTTGTGTATAATTTACTTGATTATTAGTGAATGGAGTTTTGGGAGTAATTTTTATTTTCTGATGTTTTTTTTTTGGATTATTTGTATTTATTTTTGTTTTCTTGTTTATTTAAATTTAGTACATTGATGGTTTTTTTGTTTTGCATTGTTGGTTATTATTTTAATGTTTGATTATTTTATTATAATTTTTCATTTATTATTGAATTGTGTATTTTTGTAACAGGAATTATGATATTATTGGTTATTTTTAAAAATATTTGAAGGTATAATATTAATTTGTGTTAGTGTGTTTGAATTTTGTTTATGTAACTACTTTTATAAATAGTTTTTATTTAAGTTCTTTTTATGTTTGATAAATTTATAATAATAAATTTTTGTTTGATTAGAGATAATTACTTAATGATTGTTTTTATGAGTGTTTGGTTTTAAAATTGTTTATTGAATGCATTCATTTGAAGAATTTTTTGTGGAATAGGAAGATTTGTAAATAGTGTTTGCATTATAGAAATTTTAGCAATATATATATAGAAATTTTTATAACTTCATATAAATGATATTTAGAAATTTATATTTTTATTATATGTAATTTATCTAAGAGGGTATTAGTTTATATTTTGTTAATATTTGAAAATAAATTTTTAAATTATGGTGTATATTTATTTTTATTACATATGTGTTAAAATTTATTGTGAATGATATTGTTTGAAATTTTTTTTTTTAAAAATTGTAAATTAAAATTATGTATGTTATTTAAATAAGATTATATTTTAAGAAATGCTAAATTATAAATGTATATTTATGTTTCTTTCTAATTTTGTTATTTTGTGGAATAATTTAATTTTTTTGCATGGTGAATAAGATTTATTGTAATTATTAAAAATTTTAGGTTTATATAATATTTTTGGTATATATTTTATAAATTATTTAAAGATTGTATTAAACACTAAATTTTTAATTATTTTTGGGCCCTTTATGTTTTTTACTTATTAGTATAATAAATTTTTATATTTAGGGGATTTATTGATTAGTATTTTGTTATTTTATGTTGTGGATTTGTGGGTTTTGTATTGTATTTGTTTATGATTTTATGAAATATATTTGTTTAGAAATAAAATTATAGTTTTGATATAAAATTTTTAGTTTGGTATTTTGAATTATCTTTGGTATTTAATGATTTGTTTTTGATTGTTGTTATGAGTTTAAGTTGTTAGTTTGAGTGTATAAGTTTTAATTTTTTAGTATTATATTTGTTTAGAATATTGGTTTTAATAGGAAGTATTAATAAAAGATAGAATTGTTATTGGTATAATTTCACCTGATGGTAATTTTGTTTTGAAACAATCATTTGAAAGTTGTGGATATGTCATTATTTTTTATTTAATATTAATTTAAATTTTAATGAACTAGAATTATATGTTTGATTTGAAAAGCGTTCGTTTATTTAGGGGTTGATTGAATTTTAGTTGTGGATGTTTTATTTTGGTTTGATTGGTAGTTAGGTGGGAGGGTTGTATTATAAGATTACATTTTGATGTTTTTTTGTTGTGTAAGGATTATTTGTTAACTGGGTTATAATTAGTGTTTACATTTTTTTATTTAAATTGGGTTAGAATGTTTGGAAAGATATTAGTTATTGGCCTGTTTACTGTTATTTATGGTGATGTATTGAGTTATATGTTGGGAGGTTTATTGGGATATTTTTAGGTTTTGAAAAGTTTAAATTTGTTATTATAAGGTAGAGTAAAATGTTTGGTGTTTATAAGATAGTTTTGAGGATAGTGAGTTTTTTTTTATAAGATGGGGTGTTTTGAAGATTTGGTAATAGGTGTTTGGAAGTGTTTTATTGTGGTAGTGTTGTTTGTTGTTTTTGTGGGGTGGGGGGTTGGATTTTTTTGATTTTTTTGTATTAGTTTTTGTTTGTGTTTATATTTTAGAGGTTGTTTGTTTGGTTAATTGGGGGTTGTAATTTTTGGGTGAAATTATTTTTTATTTTTTTGTTGATTTTTGTATAATAGTTATTGTAAAGGATTAGTGGTTGATGATTAGGTTTGTGGTCCATTTTTTGGAGTTTTTGTTGTATGAATGTTGAATAGTTAAATAATTTTGGGATGATTCATTTTTTATAGTGTTTGAATAATGGATTAGAATGGGTGCTATGTGTTGTGTTTTTTAGATTGTGTTGGGAATGTGTTGGTGTATTTGGAAATGTATGATATTGGAATTTTTTTTATAGTTTTAGGAGTTTGTTTTGTTTTATGGTTTAAAGATATTGTTGGAATTTTTAGTTGATATGAATTTTGGTTAAATAGTGGTTTTATTTTGAAGATGGTAATTTGAATTTTTTGGTTTGTATTAAGTAATATTTAAAAGAATTTATGGTTGTGAATTATAATTGTGGTTTTTTTTGTTTTTTTTTGTTTTTCTTTTAATTAATTTTTTTTTGGTTTTATTGATTTAGGTTTTTTTTTTATTTTTATTTTATTTTTGATATTTAGTTATGAGAAATTTTTTTTTTGTTGTGTATTTTTTGGATTGTTGGTTTTTATGAAAGGAATTTTGTTATGTTAATTTTTTTTGTTTTTTGTTGTTGTGTTTTTAATTTATTTTATAATTTTGTTGTTTTTAATAGGTTTTGGAAAGGAAAGTTTTGTATTATTTTTGTGGAGTTGGTTTTTTTATATTGATTTTGTTTAATTATAAGAGATTATTTTTATTTTTTTTTTTTTTTTTTTAAGGATGTATTAGAAGTGAGTTGTATTTTTTGTTATATTATGATTCTTGGGGTATTGAATTTTTTTTGATTTTTTTAAGTGTTTTATTTTTTTTTTTTGTTTTATTTTTTTTTTTTTTTTGGTTTATTTTTTTTTTTTGTATTGGTTAAATTGAGGATTTTGTATTAATATTTTGAGGTTGGGTTTTGGGTTTTTATTTTTTTTATTTTTGTTTTTTTTGTTTTTAAGTTTGGTTTGTTTTATGAATGTGTTGGTGTTGAGTGGTTTTTTTAGGTTTTAAATTTTATTTAGAATTGTACATTTTAAGTTTTGAAGTTTTTGTTTAAGGGGGATTTTTTTATATTTTTTTTAATAGTTGTATTTTTTGTTTTTTTTTTAATGTTTTGTATTGTGTTTTTGTTTTTTATTAATTTGTTATTTATTTGATTTTTTTATGTTTTAGAATATTTTTGGTTTGTTTTATGTGAGATGTATTTGTTTGTTTTGTGTTTTTGTTTTTTTAATTTTGATTTGTATTTTGATATGTTTTTTGTTTTAATTTGTTTAAAGAATTATTAGATTGTTTTTTAATGTTTAGTTAATAGTTATTATGTTTTTTTTATTTTAGTTTTGTTTTTTTTTTATAGTTTTTTGTTTAAGAGGATTGTTATTTTTTTTTTGTTTTTTTTTTTTTTTAAGTTTATTTTATTAAGTTTTTTTTTTTTAATTTTTTTGTTTTTTTGTTTGTTATATTAAGGATTTATTTTTTATTGTTTTTATGAAAATATTAAGTTTGTTAGGTATTTATTGTTAAGTAAGATTTTAATATTTTTTTGTTTTTGTTTTTTGTGTTGAGAATTTTTTGTTTTTTTTAATGTTATGGTTTTTAAAAGATTTATTTTGTTAAATGGGGGTTTTTTTTTATTATTATTTGTTAAATGGTTTATTTTTTTTTTGTGGTATTTAAATTGTTTTTTTATTTATTGGGATGTGTGTAAGTTTGTTACTATTTTAGTTTTGTTTTTTTTATTATTAATTTATTTATTGGGTTTTTTTAAATAAAGTAAGAGTTAGTTAAATTATTGGTTTGTATGGATATATTTTAGTATAAATTACATATTTGGTTTTTTATTTGGATGTTAATGTTTTAGTTTTGTTAGGTGTATTAATTGAGTTATGAGTTTTTGTAAGTTTTGTTTATTTTGTGGTTGGGATTGTTGTTGTATGTTTTTTTTTAATTTAAGGATGTAAAGACCAGATTATTTAGTGTTTTTTATTAGTTTAATTTAGTGATTTATTTGTTATTTTTTGAGGAAATTTTTGTTAAAATTAGTAATGTTTTTTGTTTTTATGTAAGGTTTTGTTTAGAGATTGGTTTTTTGAGTTGAATTAGAATTTTTTTTTATTTGTGAATTTGGTTTTATTTTTTGTGTGAGTGAATGTGGTATGATTAGTTTTGAAGATGTTTAATTTTAGATATTATTTATTGGATTATTTTGTGTTTTTTATTTTTACTGAGTATGTTTAATTTTTTTAGGAATTGATAGTTATTGATATTTTTATTTTTTGTCTTATTTTTTTGGGAGATATTGAATTTTGTTTTGTTTATTTTTTTGTTAGTTTTTGATGAATTGTTAGGATAAGTTTGGTTAGTTGTTATGATTGTTTTTTATTATTAATATTAAAATATTGTTTGTTTTTGTTAATTATATTTATAAATTTGGTTTTATTTTTTTAATATTTTGTGAATTTTATGGTTAATTTAATTTTTTTATTAAGGTTGTTGATGGATTAAAATTAGTATTTGTTTTTTTGTTTGTTTTTTTTTTTTGTTTGTTATTTTTTTTTATTTTTATTAATAGTTAATCAGATAAGGAAATTTTTAATTTGTTTTGTGTTTTTTAAGTGTTGAGTATATATTTAATAATAATTTAGAGTTAGGAAATGAAGATAATGTTTTATTATTTTTTTTGGGTTTTTATTGTTTGTTTTTATTTTTATATTTTAGTTTTGAATATTTTTTGTTTTTGAAGTTTTAAATAATTTAATTTGGTGTTTTTGAGATTAGATTAGGAAGTTTTTAAATGTAAGATTTGTTTTGTTTATTGTTTTTAATGAGTATTTGTTGTTGTGATAGTATTATAATAATTTATGGTTTTTTTGTTTTTTTTATTTTTTTAGTAGATTTTTTTATGGGGTTAGGTTTTATTAGTTTTTGTGTAGGATATTTTATTATAGGGTTAAAATTTATTTGGGGAGGTTGTTTTTTTATGTTATTTGTGAAGATGAGTGGTTTGTTTTAATTTTATTCTATAGAGTTTATTTATTGGTTTTATTATTATGGGTTTTTTTTTAATTTTTTTTGATTAATGGATTTTTTTAAGATGGTTTATTGTTTTTTTTGTTTATGAGGGGGTTAATTATAAATTGATATTTTATTTTTTAAGTTAGATATGGTTACCGAATTATGTTTTTAAGTTGTATTTTGTTAATGTAGGATAGGTTTTGAGAAGAAAAGTAATGTTATTATAGTAATAAATTAGTTAGGGTGTTTTTGATGATTTGTAATTATGAATTTATTTTTGAAATAAGTTTTTGAGAGTATTAAAATTTTTTAGAATTAATTTTTAAATTTTTGTGGAGTTAATTTATTATGAAGTTATGATTATTTTGAAGGATTTTTTTTTGATCGAGAATTAGGGTATTATTTTTTTTTTTTATTATGTATTTTAGTGGTTTTTTTTGGTAGAATTTTGATATGTTTATTTATTATGTGTTTTTTTTTAATTTTTGAGGTTTAATTATTTTGTTATTTTTGATTTTTTTATATATAGGTATTTTTTTTGTTTTGTTGTTATTGTATTTATTGTTATTGTTTAATGTGTTTTTTGTTTTATTTGTTTGTTTTTGTTTGAGTTGTTGATATATGTTGTTGTTGTTTGTTTGGTTTATAATTATTTTTTAGTTTAAATGAAGTTATTTTTTTTTTTTTGGTTTTTTTTTTTTGTTTGATTTTTTAGGTAATTTATTAGGAATTGAGTAGATTTTTTGTTTTATTAAGTTTTAGGAAATGTTTTTTATAGTTTTTTGTAATTTGTTTTTATTTTTTTTTTTTTTGGTATGTTTTAGTTTTTTGTTTTTTGTATTTTGGTTTATTTATGTTTGTTTGGGTTGTTTAATTTTTATGGTGTATTATTGTATATTTGTTTATGAGTAGTTTTGTAAATTTTTTGGGTTTATTATTTTTTTTATGTATTTGGTTGGTTGTTTTTGATTTGTTTAGGGTAATTTTTTTTTTTGTTAATTTTATTTTTTATTTTTTTTTTTTTGTGGTTTGAATTTTAGGTTATTGTTGAGTTATATTTGAATTGTTTTTTTTATGTATTGGGGTTATTTTGTTTTTTATTATTAATTTTTTTTGTGTAA
Organism: Micrasema minimum; assembly: GCA_022494985.1. Lineage (NCBI taxonomy): Eukaryota > Metazoa > Arthropoda > Insecta > Trichoptera > Brachycentridae > Micrasema > Micrasema minimum. The sequence goes on along the minus strand of JAGVSP010000407.1, from coordinate 84,513 downwards.
TATTTTTTTGTTTTTTTTTTGTTGGGATGGGTTTTGAGGGTTTATTTTTGTGTTGTTTTTTTTTTTGATGTTTGTGTTTTTTTTGGGTTTTTTTTTGGATTTTTTTTGGATTATGTTTTATTGGGGGGTTGAGGTGTTGTTTTTGTTGTGAATTTGTTTGTGTTATATTGTGTGGTTTTTAGTGTTTTTTTTTTGTGGGGTTTATTGTGGTTGTTGTTGTTTGTGGTAAGTTTGTGGGTGGGGTTTGTTTAATTTTTTTTTATTGTTTATTTTTGGTTGGGTTCTGGTTAGTGTTATGTATGGTTTTTGGTTTTATAGTTTTGTTTTTAATGTTTTATTAGATTTAGAATTGGTTTTAATTATTTTGGGTGAATATAAGTGGATTTTTTTGTTGTTTTGTTATTTTTTGTTTTTATGGTTTGGGGATTTTGTTGTTAAGGTTTGAGTTTTTTTTATATATTTAATGAAGTTGTGAGTGGGGTTTATTATTTTATGTGATTTTGGATGAGTTGTTTTAATATAGGTTTAATTTTTATTTGAGTTATTTTTTGTTTATTAAGAGTTTAATGTGTAGATTGTTTTTTTTTATTTTTAGATGAGTTTTTAGTGATTTGTTTTTTTTTTTTGTGTAGATGCTTTCTTGTTAAAGAGGTTTATTATTAATATTTTTTTTGTTTGGTAAGGTTTATGTTTTGTATTTATTTTTTTATTTTTTTTTTTTATTAATTATGATTATTTTTATTATTTAAAGGTTTTTGTTTTTTATTTTATTTGATTTTATTGATTTTAGTATGAGTTGTTTAATTAGTGGATTTATTTTTAGAGATTATTTTTGTTTGTGTTTTTTTATTTGTTTGAAAGATTTTTAGTTGAATTTGGTGAATTAATTTGTTTTTTTTTTTTGTTTTTTTGTTTATTTTTGGGTTGGTTTTTATTTTTTGAGGTAAGTGGAAAATATTATTTAGGGATTTTTTGATTTGTTTTATGATTTTGGATTTGTTGTATTTTTAAGTGGATTTTTTTATGAAGTTTTTTGAATTTTTGTAGTTGTGTTTTGTTTTTGATTATATATTAGAATTTTTAAAATTAGTTTTTGTTTAGGTTTTTTGTTTTGCGTTTTTTTTTTTTTAATTTTATTTTTTTGTTTAATATGATAGTGTTTTTTATGTTGATTAGTTGAAGAGAAAGTTAAGTTATTTTAATTTTTTTTTTATTTATTGGTTTTTTTTTTAATTTTTTTTTTTTTTTATGTATTTTATTTTGGTTGGTTGTTTTTTTTGGGGTTTTTTGTTTTTTTTTTTTAATTTATTTAGGTATATTTTTTTAGTTTTTTATAATTGAAGGTTTTTTTATTTGTTTTGGTAGTTTTGTATTTTTTATTATTGGTTTTATTTTTTTTTTTATTAGGATAGTTATGTTTATTTGTGTTTTTTTTAATAATGAATATTTTTGATTTATTTGTTATGTGATTTTAAAATAGGTTTTATATTAGTGGGTGTTATTATTTATGTTAGATATTTGTGAGGGTGATAGTTGATTGTGTTTATTTATATATTAAATTTTTGTTTTAATATTAGAATTTGATTGATTATATGAATGTGGGGTATAATTGTTTAGAATTTGTTTGGAATTCTTAGATTAGAATTGTTTTAAGGTTGGGATTTTGAATTTGTAATTTTTTTTATTTAATTTGTGTAGTGATAATTATATGTTTTAATTATTTTGTTTGTTTAAGTTTTTTTTAGATTTTGGTGATATATTTTGTTTAGTTTAAAAAGTTTTTGAGGTTTTGTTATTTTGAAGTATTTATTAGTTTAAATAGTGGTTGATGATTAATGGTTTCGTTTTGATTGAGATAGGTAATTATGCGTTATGTAGATTGTATTTAATGTTTTGAATTGAGGGTGTTTTTGAAATAAATATGGAGTTATAATTATGTTTTATAATAGGATTGTGTTATTATGTGTTTTTTGTGGGTATTCTTTATGTAAATGCCTCCAGGTAGATTGATCGGCCGCCAGATTGTTATTGATTGTAAAATAAACAGTTATGTTTCTAAGAATTTTAGATGTAATGATAAGAAAAGGAATTATTAAATGTTAGAGGGAAGGTTTAGGTTGCCGGAATTGATGAATTGTATTGTAGGCATTTTTTTAATGTTATTGGAAGGCCATGAGTGTTATATGTTGATGCTAGTGTAAATGATTTTTGTGTTGATATTACAGTATGATTGGGTTTTGATGTTATTTATTATAGGTTGTGATTTTTTAGGATTTATTTTGTTTTTTATATTTATGTTTTTTTGATTATAAGTTTAAGTTTAGAGATTTTGTAAGTATTTATAGATTGTGAGATGTTTTTGTGAGTGTGGAGGATAGAGTTGAAATTGGTGTAGTTTTGAATATTATGGTATTAGGGATTTTATAATTGAATTTAATTTAGTTTGTTGAAATTTATACATAAATATTGTAAAATTAAATTATTGTTTAAAAGAGAGTTATGTTTTATTTTAATTTAGATTTTGGTTAGTAAAAATTTTTAAATACGTTTTTAGATTAGCCTAAATTAATTTTTTTATTATGGAGTGTTAGTGTAGGATGTATTAAGATAATTTATGAATTAATATATTGTATATTTATTTTAGGATGAAAAAATAGATTGAATAATATTATATTTCATATTTTATTGCAGTTTGTTAGGATGTGTTATATTAGATATAAGAGATTGGGGATTGTGGTATGATAACATTTTAGTATGTTGCGATATAGAAGGTGATTAAGTTTATAGTTTGAATTATGTTTGGGTAGATATTTTGAAGGTTTTTAGGTGGTGTTGCCAAATATTTGGGTTAAGTAAAGTTTGAGATTATTTATTATTGGGAAGTTTGTATGGATATTTGAATTGTATGTTTAAATGGTGTTTGTATTAATAATTTTATGTTAGGGATTATGTTAATTAATGTTTTGTGTATATAGTTTTTGTTAAACGTTTTTTATTAATATGATATTGTTAATTTTGTATTGTTGGTAATTATTAAGGTGTTAAGTTAATTTTATTTTGAAAGTGGTGTTGTTAAGTTTTTTGAAAGAGTGTTATTGTTGTTGTAAAGTATTTGTAAAATAGATGTTTTGGTTGTTTATGATTTTTGTGTGAAGTATGATTTTTTGAAGTGTATTTGAAAGAATGACGATAGGGTGTTTTTATGTCTTAATTTGTATATGTTTTAGTTTTTATTTTTTATTAGGTGTTTATAAGAGGTTGTTTTATGGTGTGAGGTGTTTATTATGAGATTGTTGTTATATTAGATTAATGTTAGGTAGGAAAGTAGGTGTTGTTGTGTTTTAGTGTTTATTAGTTTAATAGTTGGGTATTTGGGGAAAATATTTATTTATGGAGTTTTTTTGGTGGATTTGGATTTTTTTTTAATTTTGATAGATTATTGTAAGTGTTATTTTAGATAGTAGGTAAGTTTTTTTAAATTATTTGTGAGTTTTAAGAAAGTAATATGTAATAGTAGATTTATTATGTTTTAAGGTTTTATTGATTATTGTTTTGATTTTTAGTTAAAATGATATATTTGTAATTAGTTTTTGGTGATAGATTTTTTATTATGGATTTAATATAAATTACTTATATTAAATAAGTGAATTAATTGGTTAGTTGTTTATATATAAAGTTTTGGGATTTATTTTTATAATGATATTTATATGAAAAATTGTATTATAATTATGAGTATTTTTGATGAACGATAGATTGGATGGGTAAATTAATATTTCAATTTGTATTTTTTTTTAATATGGTGATATTTATATTTTTGTAAATATGAGGTGGTGGGGTAGGTTTAAATGTTGGGATTTATTTATTTTAAGATTATTAGTTTTATTTTTTTTTTTTTTGGATTTAGTGATATTTTATTGTATTTGTATAAGGTGTTATTTGTTTTTTTGTATAGTATGTAATTGATGTTTTTTTGAAATTATGAAGAGTTTTATGTGGTTGTATTGTGTTTATTGGTTTTTTAGTTGGGTTTTTATTGTGTTAATGTTATGTTGTTATTTTTGTGTTTAGTTTTTTAATTTTTTTTAGGGATTTGTGAAATTTTGTATTTATTAAGATGGTTTTTGTGAGTTTTGGTGTTGATTGATTTTGTATTTTTTATGAGTTTTTTTTTGTTGTATAGTGGATGGGTTCGAGATTTTTTTTTTTTGTTTTTGGTTGTTTTGATTTAGGTTTGTGTGTTTTTGTTTAGAGTTGTTTTATTTTTTTTGTATGATTATTTGTTTTAAGTTATTTGTTTATTTATAGTATTAAGGTAAAGATAGTGTTTTTTATATGTTTATAGGAATTAGTTTTGGATATTTTTGAGTAGTGATTTTTTGATTTGTTTGTGGTTTTTTGGGGGAGTATATTTTATGAGGAGTTGGATTTTTAGTTTTTTAGTTTATTTGGAAGATTGTTTTGAGGTTATATTTAGTTGAGTTTGATGTGGGGTATATGAGTTAATTTATGTTATAATTTTTTTTTGATATTATTTGTTTTAAAATTATGGTGGTGTGTTAGGTATTATATTTTTTTATGGTTAGTTATATGGTTTAATTTGGTGGATTTGTGTTGATTTTAAGTTGATTTAATATTTTTGTGTTTGAAATTGGGTATTGGTTTTGGGGTAAGTTGTTATGTTGATGTTTTTTTAGTATATGGTTATTTATATAGTTTTAATGATTTTATTGAGTATGTATGGGTGATAGGGGGTTGATGATTTTTAAATGTGGATGTTTTTGTTTTATTTAGTTATGTTTGGGGTTTGTTTTTATTTTTTTTGGGGTGATTTGTAGATAAGTTGTAGATTTGTTTGAGTGTTTTTGTAATTTTTTTGGGTGTTGTGTGTTTTGTTGTGTAATGTTTGGTTGAGATATTTGTGTTTTAGGTTTTAGTGGTGTTTTTATGTTTTGGATTTTGTGGTTTTTGTTTTTTGGTTAGTTTATATATTTTTAGTAATTGAACTTTGTGTTGATTTGTATTGGAGGGTGTATGGTATTTTGTGAATATTTTTTTGTGTTAAATAGAGTTATGTTAAAGTTATTTGTGAATTAAATTTTTTGATTTAATGTAATAAATTATTTTAATGTATTTGATTGGATGTTTTGTAAGTTTTAAATAATAATATGGTGATATAAAATATGTTATTTTTTTTATAGTGTGTTATGTATTGTAAATATTGAATTTTAAAGATAAATTTATTAGTATTAAAAGATAGATAGTTATGGAATTTGAATAGGTTTGTTTTTAAATAGAAGATGTGTTTATTATAGTTTAATAAAGTATATATAGAAAGATTATAGTATTTTAATTGATTTTGAGTAATTTAAAGTATTATTAATTATATATAGTATTATGGTATGATAGTTGTAGATAATTGTAAAATTTGATTATTGTGATGAATATTTGATTGTTTTTATAGTGATAGTTGTTTTTTTTGATTTTTATTTATTGATTTATTATGTGGTGTGGGGTGAAATGATTGTATTGATTATTTGTTGTGTGTGTTGTTTTATATGTGTTTTGTTGTTTTTTTTTTGTGTGTTTGGATTTATGTTTTGAATTATTGTGTTGATGTAAGATATTGTTTATTAGAGTTTTTATTTTATTTTATATATTTTTTTAAAGGAGTTATGAGATGATTTATATTAGGTAATGTATGGATGGAGTGGTATTTTTTTTGTATTATTGTATGTTTTATTTTGTTGGAATTTATTGGTATAATGTTTGTAATTATTGTAGGTTAAATTTATTAAATAAGTATAGTTATGTTTTGGGATATTTTAATTGAAGTTTGTATTTAGGGAATGTTATATTGATTGGGATATAGTTTGTGTATGGATATGAGTTTAAGTTAAAATTATATAGAATATATATTTTATATAATTTAATGTATTTTAAGTGTATTTAATTTTGATTATTTTTTGAGGGATATATTATATATTGTTTATAGATTTTTAGTTGATGGTAATGTTGTTTTATTGTGTTTAGTTTTTGTTATGATTATAATTTTTTGGTTAATAAGTTTTTTGTGTTTATAGATTGGGGGGTTTTTTATATTTATTTTATTTGATTTTTAGTTTTAGTTTAAAATTTTTTGGTTAATTAAATAGTGTTTGAAGGAGTAAAAAGTAAAAAGTTTGATTTTGTTTATTATAGGTTTGTTTATGTTTTTGGAGAGGTTTTAATTTGATTTTATTATATTTATTGGTTATTGAGTTAGTGAGATAATATAATTTTAAAGTGTTATAGTATGTTTGTTTTGTAGGTTAGTTTATTAGTGTAATTTGTTTTTATAGGTGATATGGGTTTTATATATTTTATAATATTATTTATAATATATGTATATGATGTGTTTTGAGTTATTTTAGGTTTTTTGTATAGTTAGTTAGTGGATAGTGGGGTATGGATGAGTATGGTATATAGTTTTAAAATTTGTTGTGTTTGTGTGTTAGTTAAATAGTGTATTTGTAGAGATTATTATATATTGAGGATTTTAAGGATTGAAAGGATTTAGAGATTTTTTAAAATAATTGGTTGATTTAATGGGTTGGTTTAGTTGTAGAGATAGTTGGGTTGGGAATTTTGTAGTGGGTTTTAATGTAATTTTAATTGATGGTTATATTAGTTAATTTTTTTTTAGTGGTGATTTGAGGTTTTTTTATTTTGTAATTGAATTATTAAGTAGGTGTTATATAAGATTTTTTATATGGGTAGATATTTTTATTTAATATGATTATTTTTAGTGATATTTTTAAGATAATGTTTATTGTTGTTATTTGAAAATAAAAATATAAAAGTATTCTTTTATTTTTGTTTTTTTGTTTGAAGTGTTTATTTTTAAGGTTTTTTTTTATTAGTAATATTATAGGTATTAATATATATTAAGTTTTTTATATTTTTGTTGGAGTGTTTTTTGTTGATATTATAAGTGTTTATATAATTATAATAAATTGAGTATTATGAAGTTTTTG
>JAGVSP010000406.1:0-87471 GCA_022494985.1 Micrasema minimum | reverse complement strand
GGCAAAATTCCCTTGACTACTTCATGGTTCATTAAATATAAAATGAAAAAAAACTATGACGTAATTATCAATTCTTTTTCTAGTGAATTTTCTGACTAAAATTTTTATTTAAATATTTCGTTGAATCACAATTAATTAAAAAATGTATTAAAGAATACGTATATATCTAGTGCATTATCTGATTAAAATTTGTAAAACATTAGTAGATTTTTGATTATATTAAATTCCGTAGATTTTACTATATTAAATTTGAAAAAGATTATCGTGTATTTTTTTGTATACCTACGCGATGCAAATAATAATGAAACCAAACGGCGCGACGTTCGATCGGATTTTGGTCGTGTTTTAACGAGCGCTCATCCGGGCGCTTACTACATTTTACAATTAACAAAGGGTGGACCTAGTAGCCCCTTAATACTTAAGTTTATTTGTTATAATTTTTATTAATGCATTTTAAAATTTTAAAGAATTAAACAAAGTTTTGAGCATCATGGATTCTAGATCGATTCTTAAAGCACAGTTCTGAAGCAAGTTTCGTTATTCGAGAGAGCTTTCCATTGCCTTAAGCTTAAGAGCAACACAGAGTTACAACCCCTTAAGCCATACTCTCCTCCACTACTGAGATTCAATATTACTCGTACTGCGAATCGCACATTTCAACATTTGTACCTGTAAATTTATTTCACGACTACTTTTACTTGTCTAGGTAGGTAAGTAGTCTAGGAAGATAGAAAAGTAGAGGATTGCCGTAAGACGATATTCAATTACGAGTTACGTTACACTTGACCAGTGAATTCAAAGAGAATTGTCAAAATTTAATGTTCCATTAGTGTTTGCAGTTAAAAAAACGTAAATTGAGAGAAGCTCACTATGTCTTTCTTCCACTATCCAATACACTTTGTTTCCCTCTAACATTTTTAATAGAGTAAGAATGAAAAGATGATGGATTGTTTCGTAATTTTCCAGAATATTTCACAAATGAACATTTCGTTTTAAATAAAATGCCCGATGAATTCATTATTTTCAAACACGTAAAAAAACAAAAATTACCATAATTGTGGTACCTACTGTCATTTTTATGTATATTTCTGTGCTTATTTTGCGATATTTAAAAACAAAAGTCGGCAATTCGATAGTAAAATTGTAAACACATCCTATTCTAGACAAGTCTTGTTTCATATTAATCGATTTTGAAACCTTTGTATCAATCTTCCAAATAACTAGGAACGGATGTAAATAGCTTATTCAGAGCTTATCTATGTAAATTAAAATCAGTGTATTCAGTTCAAAAATTTGATTAGGTGAAATGCTTATTCATTGCATTTGCACACCTTTAGCATTGTCAAGAAACTGTAGTTACAAGATGCAGTTTGTGGTAGTAGGTAGTATATGGCCTAGCCAGCCGAAACGCCTTCGCCGGATGACAGTAGATACCAAGGGTCGCTGTGTACATTGCCTCACCCTTGTGTTCCTTACAAAGTCGAACCACCTCACACCTAAAATTCTTTTAAGACACATATTCTCAAAACCAGAAGTCCCCCTGCTATCTTGGGCCCTGTTAGGTGCCATTAAATAAATTATAGTCATAAGATAGCGCTATTTGAATTTAATTGGGGTTTTAAAAAAAAAAAATTTTTTCCCCTTTTTTTTGGAACCAAAAAAAAATTTTGGTTAAAAATTTTAAATTTTAAAAAAAAAAATTTTTAAAAATAAAAAAAAAATATTTTCCCCCAAAAAAAAAAAAAAAAAAAGGGCTTTTTTTTTTTTTTTTTTTAAAAAAAAAAAAAAAAAATTTTTTTCCCCTTTTTTAATTTTTAAAATTTTTTTCCTTTTAAAAATTTTAAATTTTTTTTCCCTAATTAAAAAAAGGTTTTTCCCAATTTTTTTGGAAAAAAAAGGGAAAACACCCCCAAAAAATTGAAAAAAAAATTTTTAAAAAATTTTTAAAAAAAAATTTTTTTAAAAATTTTAAAAAAAGGGGAAAATTTAAATTTTTAAAAAGGGGGAAAAAAAAATTTCCCCCCTTTTTTTTGGGGGGGGGGCCCCGGGGGGCCCCCCCTAAAAAAAAAATTTTTTCCCCCCCCTTTTCCCCCCCCTTTTTTTTTGGGGGGTTAAAAAAAAAAGGGGTCTTGGGGGGGCCCTTTTTTTGGGGGGGTTTTAAAAAAAAAATTTTGGGGGTTTTAAAAACCCAACCCAAAAATTTTGGGAAAAAAAAAAAAAAAGGGGGAAATTTTTAAAAAAAAAATTTTCCCCTTAAAAAAAAAATTTAAAATTTTGGGGGGGAAAAAAAAATTTAAAAAAAAAAAATTTTAAAAAAAAAAAAGGGAAAAAAAAAAAAAAAAAGGGGGAAAAATTTTTCCCCTTTAAAATTTTTAAAAGGTTTTTTCCCAATTTGGAAAAAAAAATTTTAAAAAAATTTTTTAAAAAATTTTTAAAAAAAAATTTTTTTTTTTTCCCCCCAAATTAAAAAAAAAAATTTTTTCCCCAAAAAATTTATTTGGGGACCCGTAAAAACCCTTTTACTTTTCAATTTATTCCTTAATTTTTTAAATTAAGAAAATGTGATTTAATTGATAAGTTTTTAAAATTGCTTTTTTTAAAGATTTAATGAATTTTTAACTTTTTTTACGCACCCACAAAAGGATTTCCCCTTTAAAAATCATTACTGATTTACTTGAAAAAAAAATGGTTTTAAAAAATTTACCCAAGTTTTTATATTTAATTTAGCAATCAATTATAAATCCAAAATTTCCTGATTGTTTATTTTTAAACATTTTAAAAAGTTTCCCATAAACCAAAAATTTTTTAAAAAGGTGGGCCCATACATAAAAATAACAAATTTTCTTTTTTAAAGTTTTTTTTGGGGAAAATTTCACCCCCAAATTTAAACTTTTTAACTTTGTTTTAATTTGAAAAAACATACCAAAACCTAAATTTTATTTCCACCCCCTGAAGAAAAAAATTTTAATATAGAAAAAAATTTCTTTAAAAAAAATAAAACCAAAAAAATTTCTGGAGAAAAAAACCAATACAAACCCGAAAAAAGTTTACAAATTTATTTGAAATGAAATTTAATAGATTTTTAATCTTAGCTTTTTTTTTTTAACTTCTAAGAATTTTTTTGTTGCAATTTTTAAAATCAATAAAAAAAAATATTTTGTTCAAATTTTTTAGAAAACCCAAAACTGTTAATTAATTTTTATTTTTGTCAAATTATAGAAAACTTTTTGTATTTTATTTTTTAATTTCCAATTTTTTCATTTTTTTTTTAATTTTTTTTTTTTTAACCCCCCAACCCCGGGGACCAAAAAAATTTTAAAAAAAAAAAAAAACGGTTTGGGAAAAAAATTTTTTTTTTTCCCCCCAAAAACCAACCCCATGGAGCCCAGCCTTACAAAAAAATTTTTTTTTTTAATAAAAAAAAAAAAAAAATTTTTGATTTAAAAAGAAAAATTCCGTTTTTTTTTTTTAAAATTTTTTTTAAAATTGGATTTTAACTATTTTTTTTTTTTTTAAAATTTTTTTTAATAAAAAAATTACAAAAAACCCCAAACCAAATTTTTAAAATTTGGGGGGGTTTAAAAAAAATCAAAAAAAATAAAAATAAGGTTATTATTTCCCGAATTTTTTTTCAGAAAATAAAGACCAATTTTTCAAACTTTTCAAACAAAAAAAAAATTTAAATTTTTTGTATTAAAATTTTAAAAAGGGGGGGAAAAAAACCCCTTTTTTTAATTTCTTAAAAATTAAATTTGGTTTTTTTTTTAAATTTAAAATTTATTAAAAAATTTTATTTTTCCCTTTTTCCTTTTTGGCATTAAAAGGGGTTAATTTTTTTAAATTTTAATTTAAAAAATTTTTAAAAATTTTTAAAAAATTTATGAAAATTTCCCAAAATTTTTTAAAATTTAAAAAACCTTTAAAAATAACAATTTTAATTAAGTAAAACCCCTTCATTCCCCAAAGTTTCCCTGTAAGAAAATTAAATCCCAAAAAATTTTCGGGAAGGGATCGGAAAAAAATTAAAAAAAAGTCCCTTTTTTTTTTCCCAATTTAAAACCCCAACGGGGAAAATTTGGAAAAAGGGGAAACCCCAGGCGCCGGGGTTTTTTGGCAAATGAAAAACTAATCAAATAACATGATATAGGTACAAAATTGAAGTATATTTTAATATGAAACATTTATATATATAGATTTTTTTTTTAAATCAAATTGTTTTTATACGAATCATTTATCCCTGTGCAAATTCTTCTGGAATTAAACGCTACTAAAATATCATTCTTAACAAATAAACGCCAGTCTTAAATCCACATTAAGAATTTCATGATTTGTGTTATTGAGCTTTTAAAGGATATTCCGACTTGGTTACCAAGTCAAACTGTTATTTGAAAATGTGTTTTTAGTGAAAAAACGGAAATTATATTTGAAAAGCTTAAATGTTAGGGGCTGATGCCCTAGATAATATGGATGGATTAGGTTGGCCCACTTGATGTACTAGTACAAACTCCATTTGCTCTAGTATAAGTAATATCCCTAGTATTCGTATTTACATTAGAATTGTTTTTTCAACGTAGATGAACAGATCCTCTTGTCATCTAAATTATTTTGTATTATTTTGAGAAGTTTATTTTGATCATTTTAGACATGAGGCAAGTGTCGGAATTTCTCCATCCCTTGATACTGGAAATATCAATTATCTTTGTGCAGTGGGGGTTCCGGCCTGCTCCTCGCTTCCTGTCAGCCAACCAGCCAGGGCCCACGCTAGGGACTATGGTGCCGTAATATCCATCATATCTACTATATTGTGTAAATGGAAATATTGGATGGACAATCGTCCTTTCCCTATCAGCAGACCAACGAAACCTCACATTTGGTCCTTCGAACTGAACAGGGCTAGTAGTCGAGTAACAAAACTCGTAGTACAACCCGAAAACTGGTGAATCTTCATCATATTTGGAGTCGAATGTGTAATAGACTTTTTGATCTGAGCTTGAAAATTTTTAAATTTCTGCTCAAGAAAGCTTTCTTTAGTACCTCAGATTAAGTAAAGTTGCAAAAATTATTATAATTTTTTTATTTTTTATTTAACCACCTCAACATGCCAGGAGGCCCAATTACAGAGGGGAACAACGTTACAAACACCTAGGCTTGAGAAAAATCACTTTTTATTTTTGTGTTTTCACCGGGAATCGAACCCGGAACCTCCGTATCGTGAGTCCAGCGTCTTAGCCATTACGCTACGGAGGCCGCTATTATGATTAAAATGCGGTTTTTTTAGTTTGTTTTATTTATGGATAGTATTAATTTGACTAAATAAATTATATTTGATATCAATTTGTAAAAAATTTATGTGAAAATAAAATCAACTTCGTACTCAATTTTCTCGAAAACTATGGGTCAAAAATTTTTAACTATTCTACAAATATGACGTAGATTCACTGGTTTTCCGCTTGTACATCTAATTTGATTACACCATGCATATATTTTGTAAATAAAACTTGTCAATTAGATCGATTTTCGAGTATTACGTAGGTACTATTATAAATATGTGAATCAACTTTCCACTCGCATTTAGTAAAGCCTCCGTAGGCCATAAATTTTGTCTCGGGGAATCCCAAAATATCCAAGTATTCGCGGCTGCCAAGATTCAAAACCAAGTAAGGGAAAAAAAAAAATGGAAAATTGTGTTTATACGGGTTCTCGGCGTCCCGGTCGTCCACTGTTGACAATTCGTCGGCAGTTTGCGTCAGAGCTGCGGAACGTGGACTTGACTTGGGAGGATGCGCGGGAGCTGGCGGCCGATCGCTTGGCCTGGAGGCAGTTTGTGGATTCCATATGCTCCACATAGGGACCTGATATGGTATAATGAAAAATGTGTTTTTACTGTTTCGTTGTAATAATGTAAGTGTGCCTTTAAAATATCCTTCGAACGAGAATTTCAGAGAAGTGACATTCCATACTTGAAAAATACTACCGTGTCTGAGGTGACAAGTTGTCCCCTACGTCACTCACTACGTCATCAATAGGCATTTACGTCATCACTAGACGTCTACGTCGCACGTTTTGTGTATTGGCCTAAATGCTGGAGTCTTTAGACGGTGGAATGTGATAATTTTCTAAAAAAATATAGGCATATTAGGGTTAGGGCAATACACGAAATATGTGACGTAGATGTCTACTGATGACGTAGATGCCTATCGATGACGTAGATGCCTATCGATGACGTAGTGAGTGACGTAGTGGGTAACTAGACACCTCAGTGTCACTTCTCTGAAATTCTTGTTCGAAGGGTCTAGCAAACCAGTTATTGTATTACACGGGACAGTTTGCAAGGAACTGTACAGTATTCTGTCCCGTTGCATACCAGGTTTTGAAATTGGACGGTCGTCTTATCCGACTAAACAAAGTATTGATTTAACCTTTTCGGGGGTTGGACCAAGTTTGGGGGTGCCGAAAGTACCTAACAAGTAAAAGCGCCAACAAATAATTAATAAACAATATCAGAAAATATTTTCGGTATGACTTTGCCAACTAACTCACCCGCCCTATCGGGGGGTCGGACCTAACATGGCTTTATATATTTACTGTTTTGTTTTCAATAATTTATATAATAATATTATTGTATTGTATCTTTTTTATTTAGCCATAAAAAAACAGTTTGATACAGCTAGTAATTACAATATCATTATTTCTAAACATTTGACTATAAACTACTTATTTTGAAAACAACATTTTGAAAGAATACAAATACTTGTAGACAAATTACTGGATTATACCCATGCTGGGCTGATATCAGATATTATTGATATCTCAACAGAGACAGAGAAAAAGCAAATAAAAATTGGAGAGACATCTTCAGGCGTCTTCTAGTAAGTAATCAAGTTCGGATGAACCTTACCTACACCAATAAAGTTAGATTGCCCCAAAAAATGCTTATCTATTCTCTCAACAGATGTCACTATAGGGAAAAAAAATATTAAAAATATAAAAATCTGTCGAAAACACAACTCGCTTGTGGATTCTTCTGTACAAACTCAACATATATACAAGTTTCAAAAATTTGTCATACATGGTTGTCAGATGATGGGCGGAATGGGGAATGTTGTAATACATCAAGTGGCCACTTAACCCAGCCAATGACAGGTCATAAGCCCTGTAAACGCCTAGACAACCCACATTCGTTTCCAGAGTTTCTCTGTCTCTGTTGAGATATCAATTATATCTACTTATTTTGATTTTACACTACACTATACTTATTTAAAACATATATTTTACAGATTTTTTTTAACTAAATTTAAACTCTTCGCACATTTAACTTCATCTGGCAATTTTTCGTATTCCTTTAGTCCTTTATAAAATAAACTGTTTTGTGTTCCCGCTAATCTATACTTTAGGAGACGAAAGTTTCTTCGATTCCTAGTCTCATAGTTATGACTGTCTTGGTTGTAGTTTAAATTTTTGTTCAAATATCCGGGGAGCATTTTGTTTTTTACTTTAAAAATAAAAATTAGTACATTATACATTATTCTTTGCTTTACGGTCATCATTTCAAGTTTTTTTAACATAGCAAATAATTTATATAAATATTAATATAATTTATATAAATATAACCATTGGAAAATATAAGAATTTTAAATGATTTGCTCTTTCTGTTCAAAGTACTAAAATCTATGTTTGGTTGTTGTCAACTAACAAATTTAATTAGTTTACGAGTGCTTGGTCGAGTTACCCGTAGTAATGCACTATTTTACTGTAGCCAATCATCGACCAATTACAGTGCTAACTCACCGATACGAAGTATGCACGCACTGGCCAACAAGTATACTAACAATATTGATCTAATCTAGTGCATTTTAGGGAATAATGTCTGGATGCCATCTCTGGCGGTAATGAATAGCTACCTACTGTGTAATCATTTAAAAATGTCTATGTAAAAGGCCTAGGGGCGTAAAAACAACAATAAATTAAATAAATAAATTAAATAAATATATATTTTAGTGGTACAAACAAACTGTTAACCGGTGAATGGGCTTGTAAACAAAAAAAAAGTGAATGCTTAAAAAATAAAATAAAAAATCAAAAGATTTTTTTAAATTACAAGCACATTATTAGTACCTAGGTACGTATTGTAGGTGAATATTTAAGCTATTTATTTATTTTTTAACCACCTCAACAGGCAAGGAGGCCCAACTTCAGAGGGGAACAACGTCACAAACACCCAGGCTTAAGAAAAATCACTTTTTGAGTTTTCACCGGGAATCGAACCCGGAACCTCCGCATCGTGAGTCCAGCGTTTTAGCCATTACGCTACGGAGGCCGCCAGTAATTCAAACTAACTAACTAACGATAGAACGCCATACCACTCTGTTCTGACAGACTTCCTTTGCTTCCTCTACATTCATACATCTTCTCATGCTCATACGCCGATTATTCCGATTTTTCACATGTCAAATTTCAAGTACTGGTCGTACTTGGTCATGCCATGTCTTTCTCGGCCTTCCTCGGCTTCTACATCAAGGCACATTTGCATTTAAACTTCTTTTAGCTGTTCTTTCATCACTCATTGGTAATTTTTAAAATTGAAAATAAGATGACATAATTTATTTTTTATTGGTTAATAAATTTAAATGAAAAATTACAAGACTACAGGTCGATGCGATTATCTTTCTATTTATATTGGTTAATAAATAAGTGCGTTACGAAGTTTTTTTATTTTATTCCGACTGAAGAGGTTAGTGGATATCACAATGTACAAGACGAATTTCTGAAGACATGAAGTGAGCAAACAATAGTATATAAAGTGATTATATTATGTCATGTGTATGTTGTGTTGTGGTATGTGTGTGGAGTGTGGTGTACGTGTTGGGAAATCTGAATATTTAAGCGCAGCAGACAATATGTAGGTTATAATAAGTTTGCGCTACTCAGCCTCCGCTTATAGCAGAGAGCCGAGTCGCTAAACGGGTCCAAGTCGTGAACCCCCTCAAACTTTGAAAAACAAGTAATTGCTCTTAATAATGGGGAATTTTGAGCTGCCCTGGTGTTGCGCTTGGCGACACTCAACAGTGAGGTGTGTCGAGTGCGACGAAGGGGATGTTGAACTTTACTTCCGACAACAGTTCCGGACAATCAGTCTGTCCATTAAGCAGCTTATAAAGAAACAAAAGTCCAAAATTCTAACATCATTTTAGCTCTAACTAACTAACCATCACGCTATTTCCCCGAAGGGGTAAGCAGAGAGGATAGAACGCCACACCACTCTGTCCTGGCACACTTCTCTTGCTTCCTCCACATTCATACATCTTCTCATGCACGCACGTCGATTATTCCGACTTCTTACATGCCCACTTTCAAGCACTTGTTTTACTTGATCATGCCATGTCTTTCTTGGCCTTCCTCGACTTCTACATCCAGGAACAGTCGCATCATTTATTTTTTTTTTAGCCGTTCTTTTATCATCCATTCGCTCTACATGACCGAACCACCGTAAAAGACCTTTCTTAATTTTGTCGATAATGCTTATCTCAGCCTTGCACTCTGCTCTTATTTTGACATTTGTACACCTATCATACATAGTCTTACCACACATTCGCCTGAGAGATCGCATTTCAACTGCATTCAATTTACTTTCATCCTTATTTTTCCGACTTATTCCGACTTTTCACATGACCACTTTCAAGTACTTGACGTACTTGGTCAAGCCATGTCTTTCTCGGCCTTCCTCGATTTCTACATCCAGGCACAGCAGTTGCATCATTTATTTTTTTAGCCGTTCTTTTATCATCCATTCGCTCTACATGACCGAACCACCGTAAAACACCTTTCTTAATTTTGTCGATGATGCTTATCTCAGCCTTGCACTCTGCTCTAATTTCGACATTTGTACACCTATCATACATAGTCTTACCACACATTTGCCTGAGAGATCGCATTTCAGCTCACATACCTTAAAAAAAGCTCTTCTTTTAATTGTGATATTTGCCATTATTTTATTTATCTTAATTTATCGTAAAAGTTCTTGAAAGGACTTGGAATTTGTGAAGAGTAAGTTGGCCAAACATAGCGCGACTTATAGAGCTTTTTCTGTTTCAGGTATAATTGTCCAAATTTGTATAAACTAGCTCCGAAAAGTTTAACCAATTTCTGTTAAAATGTGTTCAGAAACTTTTCCTCTCTTTATTCGGGATATCTTAGCTCCTATAAATTATTGAATCGACTTGTAACGAGCAGGAAAATCTAAGCGAAGTCTCTTTACAACTTACTTTTAGTTCAAACTTAAAAATTTAGTCATTATTATAAAATGATGAAAATACAGCCCAGGACTGGAATCATGAATAGATACGTATATGCAATGATGTTTTTTGACGTGATAACGTCTAATAAATCGAAAAACATGTCTCATTGTCACGTTCCGCCTGATCCGAGTGTGCAAGCGAGAGCGCGGAACAAGCGATAGAAAGGCACGATCGGCCTAAGCGTTCGGTTTGTGACGCATCTATCTCTCTTCCACTCCATCGGTGTGGAACCGTGCTCTTGACGTCCTCGCTTCAGGTACAGCTTCAGAATCTTCATCGTCATCCACGTGCACGTCGTCAGAGCATAATTTAAGTAAACACATGTTTGAATTAACGAGAGTGAAAAAGTGTTAATTTATGGAAAAAAAAAAATTCAATGAACTCCTGCTTTGTATTATACAAAATAATGATAATTCAGTAATAATAATTCAATTCATTTTGTAAAAGTATGCTATTTTTTATCAATGTTTTCTTATGACGTTATTACGTAAAATTATCGTCCGTAAACCGACTTTACAGACAACCAAAAGTTTTTTTTAAACATAGATAGGTCATTTACTTTCATGCCTTGTCATGTCAAGATTCAGACAATTGTCTCAATCTCAACTTGTAAGAGAGAAACATAATAATTAAAATGAATTAGATAGTAAAAAATAGATATACCTAGTAATCTTTTTTTCACTACAAAATACAAATGGAACTCAAATTTTTGACAGCTCTCTTTGAATAAGTCGTGCTCATGGTGTTCTAAAGTATTGCCCTATGCACCATTTGGTGCAGATAAGGAAAAATAGTGGTAGTATCCCTACAATAAAAAACATAATGTTTTATATATATTGATGTAGACATAGTATTTATAACACAAGTTACTTTATGGTTGATAATATTAAAGTGTGCTTAGGAAATCGTACTTTAATAATAATACTGAAGGAAAAAAAACTTATATGACGCTTACATTTATCAAAACGACAAAGGAATTACGCGGTAATCATAATATATTTCAATACATATTATAATATACCTAACGCCGTAAATCTAATTTTACATACGTAATAGTTAAGTCTCGAACCACGGTTTTCGGAGAAATTGTTCATCTCTTCTTTGTCATATTTGATCGTATTGCACAGAAAGAGATACTTTATGATTATCGAGAGAGTAGATTTGGTAAAATTTTTGTGTTCTCCGCTTGAAAAGTTCCTAGTTTAAAACAAAGCGTGTTATAATACTCCAAAATCCATTTAAATTCAAACCAAACAAATTATTGCATCAAAACAAAATAACGGTTTTTTTATAGAAAAGTCAAAGCCCCCGTTCGAATTTCAATTTGCACTCTTGTGATTGGTGCTACAAAAAGAATAAAAAGGCTTAAAGTGTACGTATATAATTCATTCTTCTATTGGTGCGCGTTCGTCCATTCCCTGCCAATCGGAGCTTGATTGAAAACCCGCTGAATGCACAGTTCCATTTTCAAAAACAGTGTCGAACTGTAACAAAAAACATGAAAAAATCCAACTCAGGTAAAAAAAAGTTCCTAAATAAATAGTTCGTTTTTTTAAAGGTCTGATCGTGAGTATTTTTTTTACAAATTATCAATTTGTCCAAGAAGACCCAATATTCAAGTAGTATAATATAAAAGGAATATTTTTTTTTAATCAGCTCCAATATCACAAGTAGGTTTTTTTTTAAATATTGATAACGTCTAAAAGAAGTTTAAATGCAAGTATGCCTGGATGTAGAAGCCAAGGAAGGCCGAGAAAGACATATATGTGAAAGTACTTAAAAGTGGACATGTGAAAAGTCGGAATAATCGGCTTATGTGCATGAGAAGATGTATGAACGTAGAGGAAGCAAACGAAGTATATCAGGACAGAGTGATATGGCGCTCTCTGCCTACCCCTCGGAGAAATGGCGTGATGGTTAGTTAGTTAGTTAGCATATATAATGAAAAAAGTTTATCAGATCGACTATATATATGTGTGTATTTAAATCATTGCACAAAATCCCTGTTCATAATGACATGTGTCACAATCCAGTCTCATCCTATCTAAGCAATAAAAAATATTTTGTTATGATTAATAAAAACTGATGCACCCCTGTAACCATGTCTGAATGACCATAAAAAATAAAAGTCTGCTTTTGCCTTTGCCGAGCGCTATCAATGTTTAACAGTTTGATTAGTGAACTCTTGTACACAGGTACACTGCTCCTCTGGTCTATTGCTATACATGGCGTTTCTCCTCTCTAAGCGCTATCAATGTTAACAGTTTGATTAGTGAACTCTAGTACACTGCTCCCCTGGTCTATTGCTATACAGGATGCTTCACCTCTCTGAGCGCTATCAATGTTAACAGTTTGATTAGTGAACTCTGGTACACTGCTCCCCTGGTCTATTGCTATACAGGGTGTTTCACCTCTCTGAGCGCTATCAATGTTAACAGTTTTATTAGTGAACTTTGTACACAGGTACACTGCTCCCCTGGTATACTGCTATACAGCGTGTTTCACCTTGCTGAGCGCTATCGATGTTAACAGTTTGATTAGTGAACTCTGGTACACTGCTCCCCTGGTCTATGCTATACAGGGTGTTTCACCTCTCTGAGCGCTATCAATGTTAACAGTTTGATTAGTGAACTCTTGTACACAGGTAAACTGCTCCCCTGGTATACTGTTTTACAGCGTGTTTCACCTCGCTGAGCGCTATCAATGTTAACAGTTTGATTAGTAAACTCGGATGTATGTGTAAAAAATATATTAAAATACTTGCATCAAATTCTAATAACAAAAAAATGTTTTCGTACTAGTAACACAAAAAAATACATTTTAATAACTTGTATCTGAATAATCTTATAATGTTTATTGTTAAACGAAAAAAAAACCAGCCTTAAATTAACAAGAAAAAAATATATGTACGTAAACAAAAGACAAAAAAAAAAATGTTTATACCTGCTATTTAGATCTGCACTGTATCCCAAAAAAACTTTTTTAATTTTGTAAAAGTTTGAAGTTTTCCTAGTTGTTTTTGCTTTGCCCCTATGTGCAGTTTGGTGTTCACTTTATCAACTACCAGCATTGTATGTACTATTACCAGACATTGCAACATGGCCAGCTGGTCAGTGTTATGTAGTTACATACTCCACCTAAAATATAATACACATGTACAGTACATAGGTGGTAGAGGTGTCCAAAACGTATAATCTACTCAATCGAAACACTGTTACCGTTATTTTGTATTCGTTACTTTTGTTACACGTATTCGTTATTTTGTATATTCTGCTTTGTATTCGTTGCTTTGATTTCGAAATACTCGATTAACTAATGTACCCATAATTTGAGTATTCGTTAGATTTTCGGGTACTTGTTGGCAAATATTTATTCCTAAATGCGCTAATTTGTTACTTTGTTTTTGTTCTTGCATCAGTTCCACAATACCCGAGTATCAAATATCTACGTTCTTTAAGTATTCGTTATATTTTTGGGTATTTACCATTGTTGATTTCATGATTCGCAGCCATAAAGGAGAACAGGTGTGACGGAGGCGTTATAATAAAATAGCAGACTTCTGAGTTTTGAGAATAGGTGTCTTAGAAGATTATTACGTGTGCGGTGGTTTGACTTTGTAAGGAACACAGCAACCCTTGCTATCTACTGTCATTCGGCGAAGGCGTTTCGGTTGTCTAGACCATATACCACGCATGCCTCCCGAGAGCCTTAACCATGCTTGCCTATTTTACAAGGCATCAGGTTCTCGGCGTCTTGGACGTTCACTGTTGACAGTTCGCCGGCAGTTTGCGTCAGAGCTGCGGGACGTGGAAAATATTATTGATATCCCAATACCTAGATAATCCACATTCGTTTCTAGAGTTTCCGGTCTCTGTTGAGATATCAATAATATTTGGTTTAAGGTTTATACCGATAGTAAAAATACCTTTCAGAGACATGCACATTTTATTGCCCGCAGTTTAATTAATTATTTTTTAACTGACAATAAAATGGCACAGTCAAATAATCCTTCTTTATCATCTTTTAAAAAATTAACACAAAGTTGGATACATAGTGTAAAGGTAGAATCATTCTTAAAATAAAATAACTAAATTAAAGAAAAAAAAAGATCATTCTTAAAATAACGAACAATTATTAAAGTACCAACGTAGTCCGGGTCCTAAAAAATGTCAAAACTGGACTAACCTTACATACATTCATGATATTTATGTTATAGTGTTCTGTGATATTTATATTCTATTCAAACGAACTACTTTTTATCCATCTAAATTATAGATTTTTAACATCTTAACGTTTTTTAGTAACTAACTAACCATCACGCCATTTCTCCAAAGGGGTAGGCAGAGAAGATAGAGCGCCATATTCGATTCGAGTCGATTATTCCGACGTTTAACATGATATCTTATGTAGGTGCAGTAATGATTAAAAAATACCGTTAATGAAAGTAACGAAGTACTCGAGAACTCAAATGTTCCGTAAGCGTACTAGTCTAGCCTACATACATACACCCTTATATTTATTAATGATTTATAACGCTGTATTCCTTTTAGCGCTATACTATGAGTATTTGTGTGCTTCGGGGTAGATTGGTTTATTCGGGTTGTCTTGTCAATATTATTTTCGCTGGTATATTTAGAAACTTTGTAACTTTCATAGGGTAGTTTCACAACCGATACATTTTGCAGTTTTAAAACATTGTGTACAAGTGCTAAATAACGTCATTTTTAATTGTAATACATAGTAGGTATTTATTGAAAATATCCATAAAAGAAAATATTATGTGATGATGCAAAGTAGTGAAGATATCAAAGATTTTTTAATTCAGAGGTGTTGGTATCATTTGAGTTATTTTCGAAAAATAGGTGTTGAATATTTTCTTAAACTTTTTTATTTTTTTACCAAAAAAACTCTAACTTAACTTACTACTACTACTTTCCCTTATCCGCACCCAATGTTGCAGAGTATCAAGATAAAAATGATCAACATCATTTTTTGATGCATGAAGGTAAGATGATCAGTTTTACGCTTCAGAACCAGTCCAAGGTATCACAATAAAAATCACAATGTAAATAAATATTTCATTTTGACCCCCTGCGGGAATCGAGCCCCTACTGGAATTTAACTATGTTTGATCGCATCATTTTTCCGAAGTATTAGTCAGAGAGAATTAAACCTTACACCACTTTGTCCTGCATACTTCCTTTGCTTCCGCCACATTCATACATCTTCTCATGCCCGCTCGTCGATTATACCGACTTTTCATATGACCACTATCAAGTTCTCTCGACTCTCAAAAAACAAGCGCTCTCGTTTTTTGCAACTAAACTGAAACAAACGACATTCGCAAGTAAAACGTCGTCTTCCATTAGTCAAGATTATCAATTAGTCTCTAATTCATGGCTCACAAAATGCGCTTTTCCAAAAGGCGGGAATTACGACGATTGCAAGCTAAGTGCCCCCATTTCTATCTAGCCAACACACAATCGAGCACCCAAATATAATAAAAATAATAATATCAAGAAATGTAAATATGACCGTATGTAATATTATGGTAAATGGAGACAGATTGAAGCAGGTTGAAGAATTCGTATATTTGGGGAAGTATGTTTACAAGAGACAAAAATGCGGATAAGGACATTGAGAGAAGGGTTACTCCCGGAAACAGAGTTGATGGTGCCTTGAAATCGATAGTGGCAAATAAAAACTTATCGAAAGAAGCAAAATTGGCAGTACACAACGGAGTTATGGTACCAACCCTTATGTATGGTAGTGAAGCGTGGTGTTGGAAAAAGAAGGATGAAAGTAGACGGAATGCTGTTGAAATGCGATCTCTCAGGCGAAATGTGTGGTAAGACTATGTATGAAAGGTGTACAAATGTCAAAATTAGAGCAGAGTGCAAGGGTGAGATAAGCAATATCGACAACATTAAGAAAGGGCTTTTACGACGGTTTGGTCATGTAGAGCGAATGAGTGAAAAAGAAATTGAAATGCAAGTGTGCCTGGATGTAGAAGCCGAGGAAGACCGATAAAGACATGGCATGACCAAATACGTACCTCGAACAGGCGCTGAAGACATTTTAAATGTGTACAAATGCTAGACAAATTACTGGATTATACCCATGCTGGGCTAGTTTAAATTATTATTGATGTCCCAACAGAGACAGAAAAAATTCTGGAATCGCATGTAGATTACCTAGGCGCTTACAGTGAGAAAATCTCTTAAAACGCGGAATACGAGTTTAATATATTTAAAGTTTTCGAAATTTGTCATGAATTGTAATCAGATGATGGGCGGAACGGGGAATGTTGTAATACATCAAGTGGCCACTTAACCCAGCCAATGCCCTGTGATAATCCATATCCAATTCCAGAGTATCTCTGTCTCTGTTGGGATATCAATAATATTTGATCATTTTGCTTTCATGCCGTAGAAATGGTCAAGATACTATGCAGTGCCCTACGCATCAACAGGCTAAAAAGCCCAAATAAATTCTCTCTTATTTAAATAAGACGACAAAATGATTTTGTTAAGCAACATTTATATCCAGACCCACTGTGCGGCTATATAGAGAGGGGATAATGCAATTTGAGAGAAGAATGGATGAACAGGAGGAAATGTCTCTACTTTACGGTGTTGAGGTGGGTTTTTTGCATCCTTGCGTACAATTGTTGCCGCGACAGGACTATTTTCTTTCTTTGAAATAAATCCAGTTATTTTCTTTGCTGCCTTGCAGTTCTCTAAGAAGTTTATGAGACTTTGTTTTTTATTGTTTGAACTTTGAGTTTGAAAAGAACGGTAAAACGTAAAACCTTTTTTTAATTTCCGCTGATAATGTAAAGGAATACTTATACAATTGTATCCATTCGTCATGCACGTCCCGTAGCTCTGACGCAAACTGCCGACGGATTGTCAACACGACGTAGATAACGTTTATGGAACAATGATGACGAAAGATAGCTATTACGACCTGACACAAAAAAAAGATAAAAGAAAAAATATTTTTGATTTTCGTTATCCCAGATTGTCTTATTCATCCTTCGATCAATAAACGCCCAAGATAGAGCATCCCATCCAACTTTTTGAAAAAATGCGACATAATAAGGAATAATGAATTTCAACGCATTTTTAAACGAATATTTTACGAATCCAAGCCTGCATGCACTTACATTTTAAAACGTATGACGTAAATGCCTAGTGATGACGTAGTGGGTCACTGGGCCAGTTAAAATTTTTTATTAAACCTTAACAATAGGGTTCTTCCCGATAGCATGAATATCCTTGAAAACGTTATAAATATTTAAAGTATATTTTTACAATTCCAACGATATAAAACACAATGATCAAAAATGTTGTTTTCATTTATAAATTCATGTTTAAAAACACAAAATTACGAGTGACTTTTAACGCCCGTTATTGGCTAATGACGTCATACCCGTCCATTATATAAAAGGCGGGAAATTCATTACAAAGTCAGCGCCCATATTGATGTGACGTCACACCGCATTCGCCTCAAATGGAGGATTTTGCGAGCGATTTGAAAAAGCGCTATTTCAAACCGCGCAAGAAAATTTATGACATCGTAAAACTTTTTAAAAAAATTCTTGATATTGTTATTTATCAATCAATTTTTAAAAATAAAAAATAGAAAATCGGAAAGAACCCAATTATGGAATGCTCCATCTATGTACATCTTATTGTTGATCGAAGTATTCACCTGATATATCGTACTTAAGAGCTTTATCCACCACGTGACGCGCAGGCGATTTCCCATACAAACGTATTCCTCGATTTTCTCCCTGGAATTTAACATAAGAGCAATGATTATTTCACACATTTTAGGTATCGACCACTAGTAAATACATATCATCTGGACGTAAAGGCGAAGACACGGATCAAATTCTCGTGATTAGGCAAATGCAATTTTAGAAAACCAATAAATAAATAAAGTGGTCATGTGAAAAGTCGTAATAATCGACGCCTGAGAAGATGTATGAATGGGGAGGAAACAAGGGAAGTGTGCCAGAATAGAGTTGTATCGCGTTGTATCTTCTCTGCCAACCCCTTTGGGGTAAGGGCGCGACGGTTAATTTGTTAATAAAATAAGTATTTATTGGTATCCCAACAGAGACAGAAAAACCCTGGATTATCTAGGCGTTTACAGGGCTTATGACCTGCCATTGGCTGGGTTAAGTGGCACTTGATGTATTACAACATTTCCCATTCTACCCCATCATCTGATAACCATATATGACAAATTTTTGAAACTTGTATATATTGAACTCGCGTTCGTAACATCACATTACAAGTGAATTTCTCACTGGTGACATCTGTTGAGAAGATTGCTTAGCATTTTTGGTAATCAATCTTTATTGGTGTAGGTAAGGCTCCTCCGAACTTAATTACATTAACATTCTTTTCCAGAGTTTCTCTGTCTCTGTTGGGATATCAATATTATCTGATATTAGCCCAGCATGGGTATAATCCAGTAATTTGTCTACATGTATTTGTACACATTCAAAATGTTGTTAAAAATAAGTTATTAATTTATTGAACCGGGTTGTAGTCTAGTGGTAGATTCGGGGATTCTGGATTAGAATCTCCAGGTTCGAATCCCACTCCAGCACAACTTGTTTCCTGCTTTCTGACACAGTTATTTCCGACTATTTGAAAGCAGCCCGAAAAGGAAATATTTGAGTTTATCATAAGAACTCAAATGCTCCTTTTTAATAAAAAAAAAATCTTTAAAAAAATAAAAAATACTATCCGAGCCTGAAATTGGGCATTGAATCAACTACTATGGTACTTCACGAACATTTTATAATCGCCTTAGTAATATTAAATCTAGTAAAATTTCGGTTTAACTGGAATAATAAAACATATGACTCAATTTTATTATTGGCAGTGATTATTAAATGTTCAATGGAAATAATACACAATTATATTTATGTAGACCTACCGGGAATACTAAAATATCGATGTCGCTTAAATATTAATTGGCCAATAATATAGATTCTGAGTTATCTGAACACATTCGTGCAAAGTTCCAAATTAAACTAATCGTTCACCTTGTCAGAATTACCCCACCTTACCCCACCAATCGAAACAGGGTTATGAAAAATAAAAAAACCGTTTTGACGTAAGAAGATGAGAATAATATCTTATGTCGATAGCTCAAAGGCAAAGAAGATACAAATCCTTGGTTCTGAACATTTGCAATAATTATTGACATTAAAAATCCCTTATAAATATATTATCCATTATCCAACTTCCGCTCTGTCCGTCTCGAAGCGTAGTGGTAGCATATTGGGCTACCATGTACGAGGTTGCGGGATCGATTCCCAACGTGGTAGATATAAAACGTTTATTTCAATGTTACTAAAATCGGCTAATTTACCTTACGCATTTTTTTACAAATGACGTCAAAGAACAATTTGACATCTCAACAGAGACGAGAAATTTGGAAGGGAATATGGATATCTAGGCGTTTACAGGGCGTATGACCTGTCATTGGCTGGGTTAAGTGTCCACTTGATGTATTACAACATTCCCCATTTCACCTGGTATTTGATATCCGTATCTGCCAATATACAATAAAATGGCGCGACGCTTCACATGTGAACACTCTCTGTCATCCATTGAGAAAATTGCTAGCAGAAACCTTTATGATTGCAAGTGAGATTCTTACCGAATTATATCACCTACTAGGAAACGCCTGAAGATGAATCTTCAATTTGTTATGCTTATAACTTTTAGTCAAAGAAGCTTACTTAAAAATGATTACATAAATCAATCAGTTAAATAGGCGTCGAAGTTAATAATACCATGCATGAAGCCGCGGGTTCAATTCCCGCTTAAGGTCAATAC
Source organism: Micrasema minimum (assembly GCA_022494985.1). Classification (NCBI taxonomy): domain Eukaryota; kingdom Metazoa; phylum Arthropoda; class Insecta; order Trichoptera; family Brachycentridae; genus Micrasema; species Micrasema minimum. The sequence goes on along the minus strand of JAGVSP010000406.1, from coordinate 67,310 downwards.
GAAATTCTTTAATTTTAAAAATGTCATATTTCATATAATGTGATACGTTGGACTGGCGCTAAAATGTCAGATTGATCATCATGCCTACATAAATAACAATTGATCTAGATTCACAGCACACTGTGTACAAATGCAGTGCCCTATGCATCATTAAGTAGTATTAGTAGTAGTAGTATCAGCTTTTAAAAAAATTAAATACAAAAACAAAAAAAAAGAATAAGAAGTCGGAATAATCGACGAGCGTGCATGAGAAGTTGTATGAATGTGGAGGAAGCAAGAGAAGTATGCCAGGACAGAGTGGTGTGGCGTTCTATCCTCTCTGCCTACCCCTTCGGGGAAATGGCGTGATGGTTGGTTAGTTAGTTAGTTTTTTAAATACAAAAAAATTGACAATATGCAAAAATAAAAACGTACTATCGTTATTTTAATTGGAATATTTTGCCAACCCTAACTCTCTTGTGTAAATTTAATCTGATCAAAGGAGCGAACTAGCTCCGCATTGGTCTGGTTCATAAAATTAATATTGTATTGGAAATGTTCGCGATTATTGTAATGGTGTTTCTGAGTAAACTGATTTTGCTTTATTTCCTAGCCGCGTCAAATATTAACTTAAACTAATGAGAAGCAAGCAATTAATAACTGTTCTAGGCGTACAAATCGTTTGAAGCGAAAGTCAAAATTGCTTAGTTTGTAACGTGCTTTTTTTTAACCCTCGCCTCGCCTTGTGGTGGTGTAACCCGCTTTGCGAAAGCTCACTAAACAATTCATATCTCCGTAAATAATCAAAATATAACAGTGGAATTTTTGCTGATCTTCAATCAAACCCTTTTACATAGGAAAATAAATATGTGAAACATTTCAGTATTATAGGTATTTACTTAGAAAAGACCCAGTTCATGTGCAATAAGTCATGTCCTGACCCTGAATATCCCCTTTACAACAATGGGCAAAAGATCGAAAAGGTTGACAGCTTCAGATATTTGGGTGTTCATATAACTGAAAAATGCAGCACGCACAAGGAACTCGCAATCCGTCTAGGAATTGCTGGAGAAACCTTCAACCTTCAACACTGTGTGCTGTCTGGAATTCCAGTTTATACTCGGTCAAAACAAAATGCCGACGTAAAATAGGCAAGCATGGTTAAGGCTCTCGGGAGGCATACGTAGTATATGGCCTAGCCAGCCGAAACGCCTTCGCACGAAGGACAGTAGATACCAAGGGTTGCAGTTGTCCGTTGCCTCACCCCTGTGTTCCTTACAAAGTCAAACCACCGCACACCTAAAATTCTTCTAAGATACCTATTCTTCAAACTCAGAAGTCTGCTATCTTGGGCCCTGGTTAGGTGCCACGATTCGCAGCCATAGAGGAGAACAGGTGTGATGCAGGAATTATAAATATATATGTATACTTTGTTCTTAACTACTTTATATACCAATATATAAAAAGTAGTTATAAACAAAGTGTTTTATTTAAACAGTTTGTACAGTTAATTATTTCTACACAGGGCGAAGCGCCTACCTAGAAGTTTAATCATCCGTATTTGTACGTTTAATGAACCAATTAGATTCTTGTTCAGTAAATAATTAATATTTTAGCTAAATAATGAGCCCTTTCCATTAGCGTTATAGGGTTGAAGTTCACTTGATTACATTAATTAACAATAGGAACGCTTCGCCCTGAAATAGCGCCTTAAAAACAAAACTTCAGTTCAAAGGGTTAAGTTTAAGAGTGATTGAAATAAGAGTTTGGTGAAGTTCAAATAATAAGGATCCAGTTATTAAACAAGAGAAATATTCCATATTAATATAAGTAATTTCCCATTTGTACATAAACTGAAAACAAAAACAGGGGGAAATTCAATGACTCAAGAAGGTACATCACAAATAAAATATTATCATGTGTGATAACCTTGGACTGGTACTGAAGCGTAAGACTGATCATCCTACCTTCATGTAATAAAACTATCAAGATACACTGCATTTGGTGTACAAATGCAGTGCCCTATGCACCATTTGGTGCGGATAAGTGAAAGTAATAGTAGTAGTGGGCACTTCTTTTATTTTTAGTTGAAAATAATATAAAACTCTATTATATAGTAAAAATTACATATAACTTACTGTAAATAAATCACATGAGACTTTTTTTGTATACCCACGCACGGGCTTTGCTTTTTGTAAGATATTTTATTTTATTTTATTTTATTTTTAATAATTCCACGCCCAAAGGGCTTTTACATTACATAATTCAAATATTGTAAATAATAAGAAAAAAAATATTTTAAAAATAAGTAGCAACACATTCTGGTATAACATATTCAATATTTGTGAAATTTAAAATAAATAATACGTGAAAATTAATTTATTTTTAATTTATTTTTAATATACACCGTGTACCACGATAAGACCGCGAAACTCCGGAGGGTGATTGTTCATGGTATTCTGAGAAAAAAATCCTTATAAAGTTTTTTGATCCGGGCATTTTTAATGATTAATTAAAAAAAAGTATTAATAAAAAGCGACTATGTAATACTGGCTTCTGTTTGAAATGCTAGCGGTGTCGGGGTGGCGGTGGGCGGGGAGGAGTGGGGGTCCGCTCTGATCACCGAACGCCTTGCCTTGTGCTGACATTCAAAATTCGAATTTCATATCTGAAATTGGTGCAGGTCACGTGGTGTTAGCCAGTTCAAAAATGGACGGTATTACACGCGTGAATTTTTATTCATATTTTAATCATTTTTTTAAGAAATTAGAATTGAGTTTTTTGAAAAACTTTATTAAGATTTTTTTCTCAGAATATCATGAATAATCACCCTCTGGAGTTTCGCGGTCTCATCGTGGGAAACGGGTATTTACACATTTCTAATTATACACCTTGTAAAAAAATCTATGAGGAGTCGATTTTGTAGAATTTTTAAATTTTATTTGACCCATCGTTTTCGAGAAGAGAAATTTAATAAGTTTAAGTGCAAATTATTATCAAATATCATTTTTATCAAATCAAATTAATAGTGTTCATGAAGAAAACAAAAACCGTATTTTAATAAGAATTCATGTAATTTTACTTAATATGCGGTACTTATGAAAGCTTTTATGAAAAAAAATTTTTTTCAAATTAGATTAAATTATCATATTATACACATTCGACTCCAAATATGATGTAGATTCATCAGTATTCGTGTTGTATTGCGAGTTTTGTTACTCCACGTATGAGTTAAGTAGATGGATAAAATTTTCTGATATAATAGGTAGTTCAAATTTACGAAATAACGATTATTGTTTTATTTTTACAATGAGCCAACGACTAGATTATCCTCACTGGATTTGATTGAGAATGTCTATAAATAAAATATCACTAGAACACATCGAACAAGTATTACAGAGAAGTGACATTCCATACTTGAAAAATACTACCGTGTCTAGGTGTCTAGCTACCCACTACGTCACTAGCTGCGTCATTAAGAGGCATCTACGTAATCACCAGACATCTACGTCACACATTTCATATCTGGAGTCTTTAGACGGTGGCATTTGATATAATCCTAGGAAACGTATATTTTTAGAAGATGCCAAAAGGCTCACGTTTGAAGTTATTATTTTTCGTTTTAAAAGAAAAAAATTAGAAAAACTTGTAATTTTGTATTATTCATATACCTATGTGATGAAATCAATACAAAAATTTATATTTTACAAAATAACACAATAATTTACAGTCAAATAAGTACCATACTATCATATAGCACCCACGTTTACGTAATAATACGTTGTCATACATACTTGGTTTCATAATTAAATTTAAATACAAGCCTCGTGTATTAAGTTCACATTTGTTCCGAGTAAGATTTTAGTTTACCCAGCGAAACGGTTTAGTTTCAGCGGTATGAAAATAGCCGCAGGCTGCTTTCCGGAAACTCTAAGGGTAGAGCAGTACAGCCTTCCGTACATACGTTACGTAGGTAGTACCAGGGATGGGCAACTACCCGTTAGAGTCCTGAGTTCTGCATTGAGAAAAAAATTCCCGTTAAAATTGGGATTGGAGTAAAAATTCAAATTATTTTTAGTCTCCTGATGAATTCGCAGGGTCCTTATAATACTATTCAGCGCCTTGATAGTATAACTCTGTGTCCTGATATATAAATCAGCTTCCTTATAATAATTAATTATTCAGCGTACTGACTATATTGTTCGGCGTACCGATAAAAGTATCGGAACGTCGAATGATTTATAAGGCAACTAAGAATAATTCGAATATCACTGCAGTCCTTTTTTTAACAGGAAGATAACCAAATTCTTGGTAGTTCTTATAAAATATCAATAATTTTCATAAAACATCAATAATTGCTGATGTTTTTTTTTTAAATTCTTGTTAACTTGTTCCGACGAAAAATACGATATTATTTTCAATGTTTTTTTAAGGACTTTGCCAAAACTACAAAAAATTCGTAGTGTTTTGCTGTGGACAAGGCTTACTATAATGTGACCGCAAAATGTTTTTTTAAAAGAAAAAGTAGGTTAAAGTGGTCAAGCTGTATGAGTGTGAAGGAAGCAAGAGTCCACATAATCCACGAGCCAAAGCTGCAGAAGAAGTAGGTACTTGAAATAAATCATGTGAAGTCAGAGTAATCGGCCAGCGTGCATGATGAATGAAAATGAATGAATGCATGTGCATGCGTAGAGGAAGCAAGTGAAATGTGCCAAGACAGAGTGGTGTGGCGTTTATTTTCTCTTTCTACCCCTTCGGAGAAATAGCGTGATGGTTAGTTAGATAATTTTAGAATATATTTTTTTTTTAATAAAAATTTTTTTTATAGTTTAATTCAATGCGATAGACGGTTGGCCACCACCCCTATTTACAGAATACAGCCTCCAGGTTGTGGTGCTGAGGAATGTAACGGAAATATTCCAAATCCCAAGGTGGCATACTTACCTACCGGAAGCGCAACGTCAGCTTCCAAATTACAAATACCCGCGATAGTTTAGCACGCCGCGCGCCGACAAAAGCCGTTGTTTATTTGAAAATAATGCATTAAGGTTGCTCGCAAGTTTTGAGCGGTGAAATAAAACCGTTTTAAATATGATTTTATGTTTATGCAAAAAAAAAAACAATTTAGATTAAATATTATGTTGGCAGGTATCTACTACTACTTCCTCTTATCCACGCCTAGTGGTGCGTAGGGCACTGCATTGGAACTCCAAGTGCTGTGTATCTCAATTATTTTATTTTATGAAGGCAAGATGATCAGTCGTACGATTGATTTTCAGTCCAAGCCACCACACACCTATGTATTTATTTACATTTCACACATTATCGTTTATAATCATAATTTACGATAGCCTCCGTAGCGTAATAGATAAGACGCTGAACTCGCGATATGGAGGTTCTGGGTACGATTCCCGGTGAGAACACTAAAAATGAAATGTTATTTTCCTCAAGCCTGGGTGTTTGTGACGTTATTCCCCTTTGTAATTTGCCCCCCTGGCGTGTTGAGGTGGTTAAATTAAATAAGATAGTTACCCCACCTAAATAGCATATAATATTTATAGTTTGCAGTGTTGTTAATTATAGGTACCTAATGCATTATTTTATTGTTTTTCTTTAATGTATCATACTTGTAAATGTAAATGTTAGTTGTAAATGAATACCTCAACACGGGCTTTGCCCTGCGAGGTATTTCATTAAGAAAAAATAGAAAAAAAAGTAGTATCTGAAATAAATAAATAAATTGTACAAGATGGCGACTCACTAAGTAGCGACTCATGACAATGATCCGGCCTCGACTCACTAGATAATCCATGTCGAGTCAGGGTATTTATCATATAGTACCTACGTTCAGGACTGACTTATTAATGTCAATTTTGTCCCTTTGTCCCCCTGTCGTACCCCCTCCTAGCGGCCGGCGACGGAAAATAACTCGGACAGTTGAGTCATTACCCTTGAACAAAACACATCAACAACATACAACATAAAATCGAAGGATAACGCGGGCCGTGCCATTATCGTAACGTTATCAAAAATCATTAAAACCAAGTGAAAACCAACAAAACCTACAAGTGCAATTTGGAGTGTCGTGCCAAGGAGAAAACTGTAAGTCCCTTTTCCCGTCACTTTCCTGGATTGACATTTGTACTATACGAACATCGCGTTTATTGTCTCCCCATTTCTTCAAAACGTGGTACGAAGGAGCGTGCACCCTGTTTTACAGTCCCAGAGCTATCGGAGGAAAATCGTACAACCTATCTTTGCGGATTTATACGATTAAAACCAATAAATTAAGGAATATCGAAAAAGACATGGCATAATCAAGTACAATAAGTGGACATGTGAAAAGTTGAAATGATCGACGTGCGTGCATAAGAAGATGTATACGAGTAAATGAGGAGGGAGCGTAGGAATTATGCCAGTACAGAGTGATGCTGCGTGTTTTCTATCTGCCTACCCCTTCAGAGAAATGGCGTGATGGTTAATTAGTGTGGTGTCTGTATACCATATATAATAGCTTAGTTAGACATGTTGTGCGGGAGGGGGCGGTTGTTTCGCGCGTTAGAGGTCGCGATCGACACCGCCCACCGCTGCGCTATGCGCCATTCGGATATTAGGCCTTTCCAAATAAGCACGTACTCAGTAAAGTTGTCTTGTAATAATTGTAACATTGTACTATAATAAGCCGTAATTCAATGAAAGCCCCACCCTTTCCCTAGACTGTTTTAAAGACTATTGAGTCTTTTTTCAGTCCAACACAATTCTGCCTGTTTTTAAAAACTAAGCCGCGAAATTTAATGGATTCGGTTTTAACTGAAAAAAAAAGTGAAAAACTAACTAACTAACTAACCATCACGCCATTTCCCCGTAGGGGTAGAGAGGATAGAACGCCATACCACTCTGTCCTGACAGACTTCCTTTGCTTCCACATACGCCGATTATTCCGACTTTTCACATGACCACTTTCAAGTACTTGACGTACTTGGTCATGCCATGTCTTTCTCGGCCTTTTGCGGCTTCTACATTCAGGCACACTTGCATTTAAACTTATTTTAGCCGTTCTTTCATCACTCATTCGCTCCACATGACCAAACCATCGTAAAAGCCCTTTCTTAATTTTGTCGATAATGCTTATCTCAGCCTTGCACTCTGCTCTAATTTCGACATTTGTACACCTATCATACATAGTCTTACCACAAAGAGATCGCATTTCAACAGCATTCAGTCTACTTTCATCCTTCTTTTTCCAACACCACGCTTTACTACCATACATAAGGGTTGGTACCAGAACTCCGTTGTGTACTGCCAAAACGAAAGTTATAAATAAGAAACCGCAATTAAGCAGATAGTCACTTAGCTAACAATACCGCACAAGTCATTTTAGTTCAGATTACAGGACAATTAATAAACTTGTTTTTTATTGAATTCAAGATAAATTTTGACTAAAATTTAAATGAGTGATGTTTTATGGTAAAATATTTTATTTCACTACATTTATATCTCATTGATAGATCAATGCATGCAAAAAATATCTATCCAATAACATTCGAAAGTGAAAAATGTTAATTTTCGACTCTCGCTGTGTTGTTAGCGAGGATGTTGTGACGATATCAGGTTTTACCGAAGACCACCAAATAACCTACAAGACATCTTAGAGATGAGGATCTCGAAGAGGACATCATAAAGGCTCCACAATTAGTTAATATACCTAATTTTTTTAAATTTTTATTTCAATATAATAAACTCGTACATATAATATTTATAATTTATTAAAATTATATGTCCTACTGAGTTGCCTACTGCAACTCGTCAGTATTTTATTTTATTGTATTTGTTTTCAAAGTAGGATACAAATCACTTTTTCACGTCATTATTATAAAAAACAAAAGATTACAATATACAAAAAATATCACAAAACTATGATAAAAATAACATAACCAAAACTATACAAATATAAATTATCACTTCCAAGGGTTTGGATCATCAAAATGGTCACCTATCTGGTAATAGGCCTTCAAGCATAATTTATTTTCAACAATTTTTCAACATTTTTTTATCCACAAAATTCGGTAAAAAATCCCTAATGAACATTTCTCGATCCCAATATAATAATCTACCCCATGAAATAAAAATAAATAAAGCAATACATAGTAGAGCCTTTAAAGATCTGTATTTAAATATGTTTTTCAATGATAGATATGATGCTTAGGATTAAGATTGAATGTGTTAATTTTGAATCGTCTTTATTATTCGTCTTTTTGATTGTGCAATATTTAATTAAAAATGTGAATAATACCGGTCCCAAAATGAATTTTTATAACTCCTGGGAATATAATACATGTATGTTTTATAAGGTTTTTTAAAGAAATTCAAAATAATTTAATAATAATAATGATTGAATGTTTTTCTGGCGTTATACACGCGTGTACATTGCCCTCTAAACGACTTACTGACCCTAGCAAACGGCTTATATAGAATCTGCAAATTTGTTTTTATTTCGCGTGTTCTTATCATGCTTGTCGCCATTTCCCAGGAACAAATCCTTGTTTTTATGAGTAGGTGCATAAATACATGTTAAATACAAAATTAAAATACACAATACATACTCTTGCTACCAAAATTGTAAAAAACATATACTAAATAAGAATACAGTTCTATTTTCAAGCATATCACCGTCTTTGATAACCGTAAAACTATGTTGAGAATATTACGAACCAGAAAAACCAAAATCTAATTTATCTCTCTAGTATAATAACTCTCGTTCTAGCAACCAAGTTCCCGGCACTTTTCGGTGTTTTTTTCAACAAAGTATCCCATTTAGAATGTATCGTACAAAAACAAATAAGGAAAGACTACCAAATAGATACACATAATAAAGGAAACCATGAATAAATATTCGAAATACTATTCCCATGTTTACAAACTTGTTGAAAATTCTAATGAAATCCAGTCTCGATGTTTGGAAATAATCATTATTGTACATGCTTCTTTTTCTCTTTATTGAATTCCTCTGCTTCCAGCAATTTCTCGTCTAGTGATAGAATCTAGATGCACGTTTGTAAAACGATGCATTTATTGCAAACTTGTGTCGAAAAGCGACGTAAATTGGATTTAGAGAATTGAATTTTGCGTCCGTTAGGCATTAGATAAGTACTTAATTATTTAAACAGACTTCAGTCAGAAATCGGTTTGGCAATCAATTTAAAAACAAAGAAACGAGATGTTTGTATCAGTATTACTACTATATTATTCTCTCCCTTAACGGTGTAAAGTACACTGCGTTGGAACGCCGCAGTAAATCATTAAAAAATATATTTGATTGAGATTAAACTGAATCAGTAATAAAGAAATTGAAGGGGTAGCTACAATCCTATGCCCAATGAACATACAAAATCCTGTCAGTAAGCAGTACTACACTCTGCCTTTTTTCAAGCCAGAATATGTGTGCTAATTTTTTGTTAACAAAAATTGACATTTGAAGGCAGTGCTTTGTGTGGTTAATTTTGCTAGTTCTAGAATGACGCCGCCAGTACGGTGCGGAATAGCACAGTGGATAGATAGCGCTTTTTTTTTTGACTCGGCTCGGCGCAGCGTGACATCGCTATCGGACGTAGGATTGATCCCCAACACTGTACATTTTTTATATATTAAAGAAAATATATACATATGGGTATATATTTTATTTTGGTAATTACTTATAAATAATGATCGGGGTAGAAACTAACATCCCTACCACTGTTAATTTGGGCCGACTCTGGTTGGTTTGGGTGATGGAAACAATGACAATTATAATACATAAGCCGAGACGGTGGTAGGGGTACAATGAAAGCATTTGTTCGCGTACATAATCGTAAATTCATCCGTATTTTTATCACACTAACAATCTTAAAATCGCGGTTTGGCTTGTTGAAAAAATCGGTAGAGTTGGCTGGACTGAAAAAAGACTCAATAGTCTAAGGAAAGGGTGGGGCTTTCATTGTATGGGTATATATTCACCCAAGGCACTCGCAATCCGTCTAGGAATTGCTAGGGCAACCTTCAACACGATGCGTGCTGTCTGGAATTCCAGTTTATACTCGGTCAAAACAAAATGCCGACTCTTTAATTCCTGTATTGTGCCGGTGCTCCTTTATGTATGCGAATCCTGGAACCTCACAAAAACTCAGAATGCTCGCTTGTTGAGTTATAAGAATAAGCGTCTGAGAAGGATTCTAGACATTAGGTGGTTTGACTTCATAACCAACGCTGAAGTTAGGGAACGGACGCAGCAACCTATAATAACTGGAGTCGTGAAGATGCGGCGATGGACCTGGCTTCAGCATGTACTCCGGATGCCTCGAGAGAGCCTGAACCTGAGCTGCCTCTTCTTTACTCCTCCAGGATCCCGCCGTCCTGGCAGACCATCGATGACCATCCTACGGGTGTATGAGGAGGCGAGAGAGCTGGCTGGTGACAGGGTCTCCTGGAGGGATCTAGTGATGTCCACATGCTCCACATAGGAGCGAACGTGGCGAAAGAAGAAGAAGAATATATTTGTTTATTTTTTTAATTAATGAATACTGTTGAATATACGCATATATGTAGGTACATATAGGTAGGTACTGGCATGAATTGCAATTTTCGAAATATTTGTTTCGTATGCTAATGCCATATACCCTTATTTAATGTATTATTCGGAAATCCTTGACTGTTATTCACGCATGGAATCTGGGGGCCATTTTTTTCTATTATTTGCCGTTACCATAAAAAGAAACCGCTCTGTGTTGCCGTGTACCGTGTACCCGACTGCGACACGGTACAAACTCTTCACACTTAAATACACATAAGCCCACAATTATGGAATGGCCAGACTCCAGCACTTAGGCCAACACACTCACACTTTGTAACGTGTGACGTAGATGTCTAGTGATGACGTAGTGGGTCAATAGGCATGGTAGTATTTTTCATGTATGGAATTCCACTTCCCTGAAAATCTTTTTGAATATTTTTTAATGATTTTGTTTCTCTTTGTTGCAGGTAAATACCATTCGCTTTCTATTTTCTTTATTCATGAAAGAATATTCCTTACACACCATATGAGGTATAACTTATATTTATTGTAAAATTACTTTCATAAATAATTGTAAATTAGAAACCTATGTAAATATACATAACAACTTACTTTGTTATAGCCGTATATGTGATACTTGGACTGGCTCTAAAGCGTAAAACAGATCATCTTGCCTTCATAAACAAATCATCAAGAATCACGGGACTTAGTGTACCAGTTACCAAAGCAGTTCCCTATGCGCCATCAGGTGTTGATAAGGGATCAAAAATGTTACCTTAGGTCACCCATCGTTACATTCACATACACCCAAATATTTTATTTTCTAAAATCTGAAAATATTTTTAAGTACGAGTATGTAAAGCTTTCCTTTTGGATACTACTACTTCTTTCCCTTATCCGCACCCAATGGTGCATAGGGCACTGCATTGGAACACCAAGTGCACTGCGTCTTGGTCATTTTCATTACGTGAAGGTAAGATGATCAGTCTTATGCTTCACTGATAGTCCAAGGTATCACACATGAAATATTAATATGTTATTTGGAAAACTTATGGAAAAAAATGTTCCCACCATAAAGGGCACATCCAACTAGACCAAAATTCACACAATAAAGTTTTATTTTAGTTAATTTTAAAAATATATTTATATGATGCGACTGTGCCTGGATGTAGAAGTCGAGGAAGGCCGAGAAAGACATGGCAGGATCAAGTAAAACAAGAGCTTAAAAGTGGACATGTAAGAAGTCGGAATAATCGACGTGCGGAAATCGACGTGAGAAGATGTATGAATGTGGAGGATGCAAGTGAACTATGCCAGGACAAAGTGGTGTGGCGTTCTATCCTCTCTGCCTACCCGTTCGGAGAAATGGCGTGATGCTTAGTTAGTTAGTAAGTTAATTTTTTTAATTAATTTAAAAAAATTTCCGACTTCCTGAAAAATTATTAAGCGGACTTTTTCGGTCAAATTTTTTAAAGACTACACATTTCTGTAGTTTTTAGAATTAATTTGTTATAAAAATCTTGCAAGTTTCGAAATTATTTTTATGTCTTTTTTAATTTTTACGCACGATTTTTAGCTTATCCTTTTCTGGTTATATTGTAATGTGTCTCTTTATTTAAATGTAAAAGCCCTGTGGCTGCTGAAACTGAATAAAATAAAATAAATAAATATGAAACCACAACTGAACAAAATAAATATGAAACCACAAGCCAAACGCGCCACCACTATACCACGATGCGGATCTTTCAAATGGGTATTCAGAAACTTTCAAATAATCGCAAAATATCTACGTCCTATCACGAACATGGGTACATTATTTAGGGTACCTAGGCGTTTTGCCGGTCTATTTAGCCGTAGGCAACGTAGGCACACTAACTATAGGGTAGTTAATTAATGTGGAATGAAATTGTATCATGTATACAATAAGGGTGTATCTCGCCTACCTGAATACAAATATACAAATATAATTGGATTAGTAATGATTTTAGGTGTTATTTCAGAAACAGAGATAGAAAACAAAATATTTTGGAATCTTAGTGAAATTGCAAATTTTTATATCTCTACAGAGATTTTTTTTATTTTTATTTTTTTTTTTATTTATAAAAATAACATTACATAGGGAAAAAAAATAAAGAATTCTTTTTCTTTTTTTTCATCTAATGCTCCCTAGGAGTTTTAACAATAAACTCATTTAGGGACAAATAAAAAACACATATTCATTTTATTTTAATACGCACTGACATCACTTAGATCACAAAAAAAAAACACAATATATACAAAAAACAGAACCAATCCAATGAAAACATAAAACCTAAAGAAACAATAAAGTGAATTATAACAGTAACAGCAAAACCATATATTATACGACGCAAGTAGAAAAGGTATCATTCAAAATACTTATTAAAATAATATTTTTTTCAAATTCGAGGTCCTGTTTCGATAGTTAGATACAGGGATCTTAAACATGTCAGGTAACAAATTAAATTCGGAAAACGCTATGTATTTTAGGGATCTTGTACCGAATTTGGTTGTATTTGCTGGTTCTAAATGTATTTTGTTGCGTGAACGGGTGTTGTGCTGATGAACGTCTTTATTAAAAGTGGTCTCGATGTTTGTGTGCATTGAATCAAAAATTGTATGTAATATTGAATTAGTAATTTCGTATGTAGATGAAGTTGTTTTTTTTTTCAAACTCGGGATAATGGATATTGAAGCTCTGGTCTAAATATAAGTCAAATAAATTGCAGAGTCATCTGCAGGCGATTACTAGTACTTAATTTAACTCGTTCAGAGTCTTAATTACAAAAATAAAGTAATTTGCTAATAAATACTTAACTTCAATATCAATGCATAGATGGAGCTTTCAACTCGCTGGTGGATGATTCTCGATTCGTAACATATCATATACAAAATCAAAAATGTTACCTGGTTGAATATTCGCTAATAAGCGGAATGGGGAATGTTGTAGTACATAAAGTGGCCACTTTACCCAGCCAATGACAGGTCAAGAACTCTGGAAACGCCTCAGTTATCCATATTCCCATTCAAACTTTTTATCTCTGTTGAGACGTTGTCAAGTTGTTTATTTTTTCGCTGGTTGGTGCAATTGTTCAAACCAAACAATTTGGACAAGATAGGGTGATGTATTTCATCCCTTAAATCGAACATAAACAAAGCTACCAAATCAATACGGTGATAGTACCGATTTCCCTTACGCGATACCCCTACTGAGTAAGACGTCATTACAAACAAAAGCAGCAATCTCCTATTTCAGTTTTTTCTTTTCTTTTTTAGAATGAATGATGAAAGAAGTTATAATGGATGTAGAAGTCGAGGAAGCCTGAGAGAGACATGATTAAGTGCATCAAGTACTTGAAGGTGGACGTGTGAAAAGTCGGAATAATTGGCGTGTGCGCATGAGAAGATGTATGAATGTATATGAAGCGACTAATATCTGCCTGCCTCTGCCTACCCCTTCGGAGAAGTGGCGTGATGGTTAGTTAGTTAGTTTAGCTATCGTCGATGCATATTCAAATGGGCAAGGTGACTAGGAGCACATTCTGAGATAGTCAACTTTAACTGATTTATGATATAATATTAATTTTCATTTCAATAATAATGTCTATCGGTGGATAGAGTGGCAAAGCATTAGTATTATGCATGAATACTGGCGATAAATACTTTTATTACAAACGAAATTGATAAACTATTTAATGTTGAGAAAAAATTGCCCGTAATGGGAATTAATATAAACATATTGTTGTTACAACACATAATATATATATATATTTTTTTATTTTCTTTGTATTTTGTTAATTTTTTTTGTTTCATTGTTTTTATTTTTGTTTTTTTGTTTTATTTATATTTTTTTTTTACTGTAGAACCTTATGACAAAACTTGTATTAGTTTTATAGGGACTACTGTATAATTTTATTTCTTACAATATTTTTTTTTTTTTTTTTTAAATTAAAAAAAACCCGTGTGCTTTTTTCTATTAAGTTTAAGTTTAAAATGAAAATTAACGACAAGATAATCGTTACCAAAATGTGCTCGAATTATCTATCCCATTTTTAATGTGCATCAACGTTATGAAAAGATCTGAAAAAAAAAAATGGCAAACACATGAGCGACTCAACTAGTGAATGGATTATTTTTTTTAAGTTATGTCGACGAACTACAGAAAAATCCCCTTATATAGTTTTTTACTGCATTTGATTCCAATAAACACCGAACGTATCTGAGAAATAATTTTAAACTCAAATATTTTATGTATTTTTATCGCTCCACGATAAAAGTGACAACAGAATTTGTGTTTTTCCAGATGGGACGTTTGAAGTTTTTTGAGTATTTTTAAACAATGTAGGGGTTCGTAAAAGCAGGTTGAATTTACTGTGTTTGTAAGATTGGGTCGATTTTTAATGGATTGTGGTAAAATAGGTTCACAGAAATATAAACAGGGTGTAACAAAACTCGATGTACAACCCGAAAACTGGTGAATCTATATCATATTTGGAGACGATTGTGTGATACGACTTTTTATTCTGAGCTAAAAAAAATTTTTTTTTTTTCTCACAAAAGCTTTCATAAGTATGGGCAGATTAAGTAAAAAAAAAATCAGATCACTTATTAAATTTTGTATTATTTTTTTATATTATATTTATCACCCTTTAAACTTAATTCATAAAATGAATATTGAATGAAATGCGATCTCTCAGGCGAATGTGTGGTAAAACTATGTATGATAGGTGCACTAATGTTGAAATTAGAGCAGAATGCAAGGCTGAGATAAGCATTATCGACAAAATTAAGAAAGGTCTTTTACGTTGGTTCGGTCATGTAGAGCGAATGGATGATGAAAGAACGGCTAAAAAAAATATATGATGCGACTGTGCCTGGATGTAGAAGTCGAGGAAGGCCGAGAAAGACATGGCATGATCAAGTAAAACAAGTGGGCATGTAAGAAGTCGGAATAATCGACGTGCGTGCATGAGAAGATGTATGAATGTGGAGGAAGCAAGAGAAGTATGCCAGGACAGAGTGGTGTGGCGTTCTATCCTCTCTGCCTATCCCTTCGGGGAAATAGCGTGATGGTTAGTTAGTTAGAGAAAAAATTAGTTAGTTAGTTAGTTAATATTTTAATATTGTTCACAGGAATATTTGAAAAGTCACCAATAAATTATTTACCAATATGTAGTGTTATTATGGATTAATTATAAATGTATTTAAACCATACGCACCATAAACCGACCATTAGGTAATGCGGTGCCTGAAAGCATAATGCATGAAACAATACTAAACCATAAATTTAACCAACCATGGAATGATATTAAACATACTTAAAGCACTATGGTGGAGTCATTAATTACTTGTATTTATTTTTGATGCTAAAATCGATAGCTTTATCTGCAGAACTAGAAATAATAAGATAGTAAAAATTTAATACATTTTTCCTAAATTTTATTTTTCTACATATTGTCGGCGCATATAAAATTTGTGCCATGTGATTTTAAGCACATTCTGATCTGAGCACTCTCAGTTTTTGATTGATTAAATTAAACCTGTAAACGCCTAGATAATCCACATTTGATTCCAGAGTATCTCTGTCTTTGTTGGGATATCAATAATATTTGATAAAACTACTAACTAACTAACCATCACGCCATTTCCCCGTAGGGACAGGCAGAGAGGATAGAACGCCATATCACTCTGTCCTGACATACTTCCTTTGCTTCCTCTACATTCATATATCTTCTCATGCACATACGCCGATTATTCCAACTTTTCACATGTCCACTTTCAAGTACTTATCGTACTTGGTCATGCCATATCTTTTTCGGCCTTCCTCGGCTTCTATATCCAGGCACACTTGCATTTAAACTTCTTTTAGCCTTTCTTTCATCACTCATTCGCTCCACATGACCAAACCATCGTAAAAGTCCTTTCTAAAATTTGTCGATAATGCTTATCTCAGCCTTGCACTCTGCTCCAATTTCGACATTTGTACACCTATCATACATAGTCTTACCGCACATTCGCCTGAGAGATCGCATTTCAACAGCATTCGGTCTACTTTCATTCTTCTTTTTCCAACACCGCGCTTCACTACCATACATAAGGGTTGGTACCAGAACTCCGTTGTGTACTGCCAATTTTGCTTTCGATAAGTTCTTATTTGCCACTATCGATTTAAAGTAGTTTTATTTTTTTATCCCCCGATTAAACTTCCATTTCCATATAAAAACGTTAAAGAAAAACTTGGATTTATAATGACATTTTTCCGTTCTTACTTTTTTCATAGATAATACAAGTAAATAATTCTAATTCTTGTGGAGTTTATAATATTTTCTTTGTATAGGTACATAGAGGTTTTAAGTTGTTGTCATTTTTTCATGTTACACAGACTGTTTATCGGCTTTATGAAGGTTTAGCTCTTTTCTTAGCACGGTCGATGTCAATACTTAATTTTATGAAGAATCATATAAAAAGGGAAACAGTTTTTGATTGACCTTAATACCGTTGGTCTCCACGTTAACTCTAGCACCTACAAAAATATCAAAATACAAAGTATTTTTCAAAATACGAAAACGATAAATAGGGTTTTTTTTTAAAAATTCCAAGATATAGATCAAAAATGAATATGTTTTTGAAAACGTTATAAATATTTATATATATTTTTTAAAATTCCAAAGATATAAAACACAATGATCAAAAAAGTTGATTTCAAAAAAAATTTATGTTTTAAAAACACGAAAATACCAATGATTTTTAAATGCCCGTTATTGGCTAATGACGTCATAATTCGACCTACGAGAAAGGAGCCAAATTCGTCTATTGACGTCTACCGTTATGACGCCTTTATTGCTGTGACGTCACGCCACATGCGCCGCCAAATGGAGGATTTTGCGAGCGATTGAAAAAGTGTTATTTCAAACCGCGCTAGAAAATTCACATGACATCGTAAAAAAAAAATTTAAAATCCCTTGATATTGTAATTTTTAAACCATTTTTAAAATTATTTTTTTTTAAAATCGGGAAGAAACCAATTGGACATTTGTATAGATACACGATTTGTAATAATTACATATACGATAACCTATAAAACAATACATTGCCGTTTTTTACGAGAAGAATATAAAGAAAGTGACTAACTTACTAACCATCACGCCATTTCTCCGAAGGGGTAGGCAGAGAGGATAGAACACCACTCCACTCTGTCCTGGTACAATTACCTTGCTTCCTCCACATTCATACATCTTCTCATGCACACACGCCGATTATTCCGTCATTTCACGAGACAATTCTTTTAATTTTTGGCGTGATAACGTCTAATAAACCGATGAACGCCGGCTGCACACACGAAAAAAAAAAGACTCATTGTCATTGTCAGAGCGCGGAACAAGCGATAGAGAGGCACGATCGGCCTAAGCGTTCGGTTTGTGACGCATCTATCTCTCTTCCACTCCATCGGCCGATGCGTCCGAGTAGAAAGGAGATAGCAGCAGCACACAAGCAACAAAGTTAAAATGGAATTAACGAGTGCAAAAAAATGATAACTTATGGAAAAAATTGTAATTTTCAATCAACTCCTGCTTTGTATAATACAAAATAATGATAATTCAGTAATAATAATTCAATTCAATTCAAAAAAATATGCTATTTTTCATCAATGTTTTTTTATGACGTTATCACGTAAAATAGTCGTCCGTAAACCGACTTTTTTTATTTTACTTTTAATATTACTTTTTAGTATTGGTTGTACTTGATCATACTAAGAAATTAAAAAATATATATTCTTAGTCAAATAAAGTGCATAAAGGCTGCCATTTATAACGTTTTGATGGGGAAAAATCTTTAAATAATAAACTAATACGAGTATATTATAGCCTATTATTACGACATTTCCATGACCACTTTTGAGCAATTTGCAAGGTCCAAGATGTTGTCAGGTGGGGAAGAGAGAGAAGAAACTGGCAACGCAGAGAGAATGAATGACAACAGAATTGACTGCTCTGTGATGCATCTCTGGCACCACCTGGCCTCCGACTTCCTGGACGACCTGCAAAAAGATGGAGGGACAGTTGGGAGTTGACATCCTAAGAGACAGAGGTCGAATGAGACAAATACAGACCCTTAGGCCTAATTTAGAAATACAAAGAATAATACTAATCAGACGCCTTTTTGTAGAAGGCAGCGTTTACGTAGGAACGGTCGATGTTAATGTGTTTTCAAGTAACGTTCAAGAAATACACACATTCGCTCATACGTCCATAAAAACGCTGCCATGAAAAATACGTAGATTCAAAAAAAGTTTATTTTCAAACGAATTTATAAATAAATAGGATTGACATATATCAAAATGTACTTAAAACGTTTAAATAAAAAACTTTTGGTTGTCTGTAAATTCGGTTTACGGACGATAATTTTACGTGATAACGTCATAAGAAAACATTGATGAAAAATTGCATACTTTTATGAATTGAATTCAATTATTATTACCGCATTATTATTAAACGCATCGGCCGATGGAGTGGAAGAGGGATAGATGCGTCACAAACCGAACGCTTAGGCCGATCGTGCCTCTCTATCGCTTGTTCCGCACTCTCGCTTGCACACTCGGCTCAGGTGGAACGTGACAATGAGTCGAGGAAACTAGGGATACTGTAAGGTGTCCTTGGATATGAATATTGATTTTCCCCATATGATCATAAATATTTTATTTAGCGTAAAATAGCAAACTTAGGGTTTTTTCAAGATCCAACTTTCATAAAAATACGAAATCACTAAAAGTGCTTATTAGGATAGCAACTACGAATACTACTATTACTACTTTTCCTTATCCGCACCTAATGATGCATAGAGCACGGCATTAGTACACCAAGTGTTGTCTTACGCTTTACTGCCAGTCCAAGGTATCACACACAAAATATTAAAATAAAATCACATGTCAATAAATATTTCATGCTGAAACTAGCAACACTATTTATTATATGTATAAAAACCAATTTACTGAAGTGTCTTTGCTGCAATTTAAAAGCTTATATTTACTCGACTAGTAGACAGACAGCTGCTCATAGAGTCACGTCGGTAATATAAGATGGGAATGCCAATATGGATGTCTGTAATATCCATAATATTGAGTTTACACGTTTACACATACAGGATGTATTATTTGCTTTAAAACATTTAGTCCCAACTTTTTTTTTCTTAATTTTGTTCACATTTTACGAGAGGTAACACTCTTATTGTAACTCCCAAAAAGGATTTTTTTGAATTTATTTAAGTAAAACGAAAGTAATGATTAGTTTTTTTACTTGTTCCCAAATAGGAACATTGGTTCTCAAGAGTAAAAAAACCACCGTTAAGTATATATTTCCTACATATTAAAATGGCTTATTCTAGCAATCTTTATATGCACCTTTCTACGTCATCTAACTTTAAAACACGATTCATAAACATAATGCTGTTGGTATTCCTAAAAATGGTAAATAAAACTTTTATTATTTCAAAGTAGCGAGTTTTTTTTGCTACATTCCAAATGTTCCTATTTAGGAACAGAAGTAAATTATCGATATTTTATATAAAACGTTTTTTTTCTTCATATTTATGATTAAATTTTAGTTAAACAGACATGTGGTCATAATATTTTGTTAAAAAATTTTAATATGGTGTTTCGAGAAAATGTGCAATGAATGCAATGAAAAATGCAACACAACCCCTTCTTTTTGCGCATTAAATGACGACTGACATTGAGATGCCGGACGCGTAGGGAGGAAACAAACTATAGCTAGAAATGTCACGAAATAGGGATGGGAAAACCATATTTCGATATTGTAAAACACTGCAGATCGATTCGAAAAATAGTAATCTTACTAAACCTTACAGTTTCAGGTTTTCAGCTTATTTTAAACCTCTGCGTGAGCGCCAGGGTTACAATGAAATTCAGGATTTTTGACAGCCGCAAAATATTATTGCGTAGGTATACATTAAACAATTTTCTAGGAAAATACAAGGGATAGTCATACGTCATACCTACCGTAATCGTTTTTTTTTAAAAATATATATAAATAACGATAATTCCTTCATTTTTTGCGTAATTTTCGAGTCTTAAGATAACTCAAGATGGCTGCCAAATAAAATAAGTAAAAAGCATATAAAATTTCATAGAAGTAGTAAGTTTTCGCATAAATAATTAAACCCCAATTTTCGGCCACATTTTTCATTCAAATTGGAGTTGACCATGTGTGGTTTTACACAAAAAGTATAAAACGAACAACTTATTAAGTTAGAAGCAAAATTAGATATCTCCATAATTACACACAACGTAATAAAAAAGGTTTTATTGTTACAGTACTTAGCCATCGCCATTCACAATTCCCATAGGCATTTTTCTATGCATTAATCAGCTAAGTGACGTATTTAAAAAATGAAACGAGCAATAAACGGTAAAGAAAATTTTCATTATTTCCTTTTATTATTCATGAATGTAGGTAGCTATTGTACACGAAGTATTCTCGTTTTAATCATATAATAAATGAGCTTTTCATAAAAGAAATAGCTTGAAAACGCGAATGTAAATTTGAGTTGATATAAATCTTTTATGTCTATTTTTTTACAAGATTGAGTAAATATTAAACTTTGCTTTTACAAAAAAATACCTACCCATATGTCCCGAGAGCTAAAAAGCCTTATCTTTACTTAGCCTTTTAGATTTTTAACCGCAGAAAACTTTGTTTTCAACTGCTGTTTTTCTAAATCAGAATTAAAGTAAATGAATCAAAACTGCAACTACTACTGTGCGTGATACTGCATAGGGCAATGCATTGGTACACCAAATGCAGTGAATCTTAATAATTTGTTACATGAAGGCAAGATAATCTGTCTTACGCTTTAGTGCCAGTTCAAGGCTGAATAGGGAATGTTATAAAACGTCAAGTAAGATGATACAAAAGCATGATATATAAATAAGTAATAGTTACATGAGACTAAAAATAAGGTTATCTTTCGGTAACCCTTAAATCTCACCCCAATCTGTAACATTCCATTAATTATATAATCAGAAGTGGAATTCTCTTCACAAAGCGTTCCACAAACATGTGGAAAGTGAAATAATTATTCATTTCACGTATGTATGACCACGTTTTATTTTCAGTGTGGTTAATTTTAATCCAGATAGCATTAAGAACTAAAGCCGAATGTTGTCAATCCTAAATTGCATGGGATTTAGGGATTTTGGTACAATTATTTAACAGGCGAGCACGGAAATATGATCCTTATGTGTTTCACGTTTTTAATCAAAGCTTCACATGCGAGTAATAAAAGATTAAATTTTATCCTTTGAGAGAAAAAATTCGCTTAAAAATTTGATGATATTTTTTGTGAACGAAAATATAACGGGAGGCAATTTTCTATAAGCTGTAAGCTTAAACCTAGGTCTAAGGGGATGAGAACTATCATAAAGGGACTCATCACAATAAATCTACATAGGTTACTGTGACGTCATGTCAGGAGCTCAATGTCCTGATCCCCGCATTAGAATAGAATAGAATAAAAAATATTCTAGTCGATTATAAGATATACTCAACACAAATCCATAAAAAATAAGTATACCAAAAAATGATTATACCAAAAAAAATCGGTGTGCGTCGGACCACACGGTGGAAGTTATACTTCTTCGGCCATTCTCATACACCCACTCACGCACACAAACAGACAGGATATATAAATGAAATATAAAGACATTTTTCAATATTATTCAATATATTTATATTCAATATATTATACGTGACTTCATTATTATATTATACACCTATATTATCATTATCAATTATTTCTTCTATAATCATTCTTTCATCTTTAAGTCATGGAGAAAAAACCGAAGCCATTGCAATAGCGTATTTTCTAAAAAGATAATTCGCTAAAATGACGCGTAAGAAGTAAATAAACAAAAGAAATGACAACTGTCAAAGTCAGACCAATACAAGCATCAGTGACTGTGGCGCCATTTTTTCTTAATCGCCATTTTCTCTTAAAAATCAGCGTGACGCGGTTTCTCGACCAACATCCCACCCCAAAGTGTCTAACGGGCGCAAAGAAGTATAACTTCAAAAAATACATATTCTAAAAAATAAGTATACATACCCAAAAATTTAAATATATTTTTTTCTCTGTACATATTCAGAACATTCACAGGTTTGAATGTTCCAGTTAAACAAAATCTACGGTTAACAACATTTTGAATGTGTACAAATACTTGTAGACAAATTACTGGATTATACCCATGCTGGGCTAATATCAGATATTATTGATAACTTAACAGAGACAGAGAAACCCTGAAATCGAATGTGGATTATCTAGGCGTTTACAGGGCTTAAGACCTGTCATTGGCTGGGTTAAGTGGCCACTTGTAATGGTAATTATTTTTAATGCATTACTACTACTACTACTACTACTTTTCCGTATCCGCACCCAATTGTGCATAGGTCACTGAATTCATACACTAAGTGCAGTAAATTTGAACTGTTACATCAAGGCAAGATGCTTTAGCGCCAGTCCAAGGTATCACGTACGAAATATTTTCATGTAAAAATCACATTAAAATAAAAACCCGTTACCTCGTATATGGCAGCCTAACGCGCTACTGCTTCACCATGAGGCGAACATGCATAATGCATTAGGGACAAATAAAAAATGCAATTTCTGTCCACATTCAAGATAATGTATGGGCGAGCCCGTGGGCCATACTGAAATTAATGGTGACCTTTTTACTCTGGGACTTTTAAATATTTAACCTTTTTATATAGAGTTCAAATAATTTTGATTTAAACAGGAGCACAATTCGTTGTTCGGGTCATAAACGCCATTTCGTGAACAAACGTTCTAATTTTAACTTTAAATATGGTAAAGTTTCAATGTCTATGAGTTTAGGGTTGAAAAGTGGGAAATTTATCGTTTGGGCTGTCAACTCAAGCGGCGACATTAGACAAAGCATTCAGACCGAGCTGCAAAAGAACTTATACTATGTTTTTCTTTCGTTAAAAGCAAAAAGTTTTAGCGAAGAAAATTTGACTTATGTTCCTTTTGCCCTCAGCCAGACATTGGCATTGTACCGTTTCAAAGGAGTCCGATTTCAAAATAATTGTTTTTGATAAAAAAAAATACATACCTTCTTTTTACCTACGTACCTACTATTATTTCGTATGTTTTTATTTTATTTTGCACAATGCACAATGGTGCATAGGGCACTGTACTAAATGCAGTAAATCTTAATAATTTATTACGTGAAGACAAGATGATTAGTCTTACGCTTAAGCGCCAGTCTAAAGTACCGCATATAAAATATGTTTATGCGAAAATCACATTCAATTAAATATTTTGTATTGACCCCCAACGGGAGTCGAACCCGCGACCTCGTGCATGGCAGCTAAACACGCTGCCGTTATTCTACGAGGTGGATGAATTTCAGTAGGTATAAACCTGTTTATTTTTTTTTTTCATTTTTATTTATTTGGGATTTTTACAGCTATAACAATGCAATATACAATAACAAGTAATAAATCTGCAGCCAATTACAAAAATCCACTGATAATGTTATTCTTTTATTATGATAATTAGTGATGAATGAAAGTAATGTTTGTGGCTAGGGTGAGTGTGAGTGTGTGGGTGAGGGTGTGTGTGTGTGTCTGTGAGTCATACTTTATACTTTAAACGAAAAATTCGAATTGATTTTGTCGATAAGTTAACGAAATTTTTGGGGTTTAGGATAATTTTCGTGAAAGCCTTGTTAAACGTTTCCTGCGGCTTGAAACCGGGAAACTAGTACAAATCGCCGCACAAAATCAAAATCTTTCGCCCGAGGGGATACCGAATACGGGCAAATATGCCAAGTCACGCGCAAACTGCGGCACAATGGCCTGACCTCCCCTACATATAGAAAATAAATTAAATAAATATCCCCATGTTAAACCCAATAAACCCTCTCGAATACTGTTTGCTAAAAACCGGTTTAAACTTTAATCCGCCGATAAACTGCACGCTTTGTGTTATGATAATCTCCAGGTTAACAAAACTGTGTTTGGAATATATGGGACATAGGGTTTATCCTCGTTTAGCCGAAATTCCTTTAATCCATATACACCGGTAAAGCGGATCAATTTATAAAAGATAATCTGTCAGTTTGGTTTAACGTTTATACGAAATTTAATGAACCGGTTAGGTGATTAATAAGTCTTATTTAATGTTCAACAAAAAAAAAAACAGTGTAAAAGAACAATGTATAGATGGTAAAATATGACAGCTTGTTTTTTGAGATCTCAGAAATAAAGCTTCTGTATTTAAAGATACTGCACTATGATTAAAACGGCTTTTAGAATACAGATAATGCTTTTTTGTGTTATTAATATGTCATGTTTCCAAAAACATGACATCGGAGAACATTGCTGTGTCCATCTAATGGGCTTATGAGAAATAAAGTGTTTAGAATTTGTAACGTGTCACAGTCGGGCTTTGGATAACTAGCGAGAGGATCGATATCATAACTGATAATTCCTTTTTATTTTTATGCTATTAGGATACTTGTGCATTTAAATACATTCTTTTATTAATCAGGCTTGATCATTTTTCGGCGCAATGCTCGTAATAATTAACGAGAAAAGTATAATTTGAAGTTATTGAACTATTGATAATAAAACTCTCGTTTAACTAACTAATTAACCATTAATTCAATTTATTGGAATCATGTCATTAATTTTCAGTCAAAAATTAACACCTAAAACATTATCATTTATATGACATATCGTCCATACAACGCTCAAAACTCAAATTTGCAGAAATGCTGTTTTAAAATGTAGAGCTTTTAAGGTTTAAATTAATTTCATAGACCTGTTTAAATTGTTATTTAAGCAGCTTAAAACAATGGGGTTCTTCCAGATAACATGAATATTCTTAGAAACGTTATAAATATTTAAAGTATATTTTTACAATTCAAACGATATAAAACACAATACTCAAAAATTTAGTTTTTATTAATAAATGGATGTTTTAAAAACACGAAAATACGAATGATTTTTAGTGCCCGTTATTGGCTAATGACGTCATACCCGTCCACCGTGAAAGGCGTGAAATTCATTCCGTAGTAAGCGCCTATATTGCTGTGACGTCACACCGCATGCGCAGCGATTTGAAAAAGCGCGATTTCAAACCGCGCTAAAAAATTCATATGACATCGTAAAAAAAAATTAAAAAATACCTTGATATTGTAATTTTTCAATCAATTTTTTGAAGTAAAAAATAAAAAATCAGAAAGAACCCCATTAGTTGACTGTCAGATGTGAAAATAATAAAATGTTGTAATAATTGAAATAGGTTTATTATTTAAAATTTCAATTTCTAAGATCAACATCTCAAATGGACTTTTGGCATTGGAAAGACGATATTAAAGGGAGAAAAATAATTTCCTTACTCTGCTATTGTAACTAATAAAGTGTCCAATGCACCATTTCTTTCTTGTGATAGTGCATGGGCACTGAAATGTTTTTAATTTGAAACAGATTTAGGGGCAATTGATATTTTATTAGATATTATTGAAATCTCAACAGAGACAGAGAAGCTCTGGAAACGCATGTGGGTTATCTAGGCGTTTACAGGGCTTATGACCTGTCATTGGCTGGGTTAAGTGGCCACTTGACGTAATTACAACATTCCCCATTCCGCCTGTTATCTGACAACCATGTATGACAAATTTTTGAAACTTGTATATATCTAAGATGTATAGAACTATTTACTTGCGAGTTGTTTTTTCGACAGATTTTGAATATTATTAATATTCTTTCTCTATAGTGACATCTATTGAGAATATTGTTAAAGCATTTTTTTGGGCGATCTACTTTATTGGTGTAAGTAATGTTCGAATCCGAACTTGATTACTTACTAGCAGACGTCTGAAGATGTCTCTTCAATTTATTTTTACTTTTTATTGATATTTTATTGTTTATACTTACATTTCAAGGTTTGTGAAATTGTTTTTTGCGCAGTCATCAAACAGAAAGCTTTTCAAAAGTTTAAACAAGCAATTTGTAAATGAAGGTGCACACGAATTTAAAATAAAACTTAAAATGATTTTGTCTGGATCCGAAGGGAGACTTTCTTTGGACAAAACTGTTATTTAAGTTTTACAAAAAGTTATTTCATTAAAGTTTCGTGTTTCGTGGAATTAAGTTTTACATTGTGTGTTTTTTCTTCAAAATTGAAAAACCTCGATAGTCTACAAAAAGTTTTTAGAAAATACTATAGATGGTTTTTTTTTACCAGGGCCATAGGTACACCGTGTTACAAAACTCGATGTACTGTACAATCGGGTAACTGGTGAAACTATATCATATTTGAAATCGATTTCATAGAGCAAATTTTTTTAAATTACTTCATAGTTTTCGAAAAAATTGAGTAAGAAGTTGACAAATATTGTTATCAAATATAATTTTTTTTGTATTATAAACAACATTTTGAGTGTGTCCAAATTTGGACACACTCAAAATGTTGTTTATAAAAATTTGCTGGTAAAAGTTATAAGCATAACAAATTGAAGATTCATCTTCAGGCGTTTCCTAGTAGGTGATATAATTCGGTAAGAATCTCACTTGCAATCATAAAGGTTTCTGCTAAAATGCTTAGCAATTTTCTCAATGGATGACAGAGAGTTCACATGTGAAGCATCGCGCCATTTTACTGTATATTGGCAGATATGGATATCAAATACTAGGTGAAATGGGGAATGTTGTAATACATCAAGTGGCCACTTAACCCAGCCAATGACAGGTCATAAGCCCTGTAAACGCCTAGATATCCATATTCCCTTCCAAGTTTCTCGTCTCTGTTGAGATGTCAAATTGTATTTTGTATTATTTTATTTATTTTGGGTTTTGGGACACATACAGTTACAATATGAAATAATACAGAAATAACAATAATAAAAAATAAACCAATTAAGTGTCTTGTAGGTGTAGGGATGTTTGAGCGAGGGTGTGTGTGTGTGTGTGTCAGGGTGAATGGACGAGTGAGGGTGTGTGTGGATGTCTGGATATGGCAATTACATACATTATTTTCTCAACAATAATAAATACATTAAACAAAAGCGTGTGTTCAGTTTTGGTTGAGCATCAGCTTTATTTTCTTTTTAACTGAATAAAGGGACATATTTAATAAATCAATTTCCGAAAAAAAAAAAAAAATTTAAACATGTACGATACAGAAACGAATTTTGTGAATAATTGCTTACACAAACTGGTAACAAATATTTATTACGTGTTACTCGGTTAGGTATGTAAAATTTTATATTCGATACCAATTCTATTAATTCTATTTATTTGGTCAATTTAATACTAGCCAAAAAGAAAACGAAATGTTATTGTTATCTGTATATATGTAACTGGAACATTCACCCCTGTGAATGTTCTGTATATGTACAAAGAATGGATAAATAAATAAATTATGAACCCTTTTACTAGATGTTGGTGGATAGCCAATCAATCTGAACATTTATGTTTTAAGTGTTGCATGAGGTCGCAAGTTTGATAACCGCAGGGCGTCGACATGAAATATTTATTTACGTGTAATTTTCAAATTAATATTTCAAGTGCGATACCTTGGACTGGTACTGAAGCGTATGACTGATCATCTTACCTTCATGTAATAAAATTATCATGAATCACTGCACTGGTGCACCGATTAAGTGCCCTAGTAGTAGTAGTAGTATGTCAAATCACTTGGAAAATGCGATTTTTGAAAATTGTGAATTTTCGCGTGCATTAAAAACATAGCTTGTTCATATCTGTTAAGGTATCGTGAATAAAACAAGAAAAATTTGGCTAGTTATTTCATCACTAAAATCCATCATGATTATCATCAAACTATATCCACTTTCTATATGGAGCAGCTGGGTTCCACAGAAAAAAATATATGATGCAACTGTACCTGGATGTAGCAGTCGAGGAAGGCCGAGAAAGACATGGCATGATCAAGTAAAACAAGTGCTTGAAAGTGGGCATGTAAGAAGTCGGAATAATCGACGTCCGTGCATGAGAAGATGTTTGAATGTGGAGGAAGCAAGAGAAGTATGCCAGGACAGAGTGATGTGGCGTTCTATCGTGATGGTTAGGTAGTTAGTTACCTCCAAACCAAGTGATCGTCCGCCAATTAACACTGAAACACGAGAAATACCCGTCCCTTTGTATCGTTAATATACCAACAATAAGTATGTTAAAAATAACGTGTGCCTTATTCGAATTATGCAATTTCGGTTTATCGAATTTTCCCCTCAAATAATTGTTTTTTTTTTTGCACGAAAAATTTGAATCGGATTTTGGAATAGCATGATACGCAAACAATGACGTCACAAAGCCACCCTAATTTGCATCTCATCAATATTCGTCCCAATTCCATTTTTTGTACCGAATAACCAAACTCTGAACCGAAACCAACACTAGTATAATGCACAGTGGACTTGTGAAACAAAATTTTCTGTGAATGCAGAAAAATAAAACAAAAAATCACAAGACTATCGGTGCAATCCGTTTATAAATCGGATAATTAATAAGCGAGATACAAAATTTAAAGTTAGATTTTTGTAAAAAAATTAAATGACTCTATGTCGCTTATCTATTATCCGATTTACGAACAGATTGCACCGACGGATTTGTGATTATTCGCTTTGTTTATAGATTTGCTTTCACAGGAAATTTGGGTTTACAAGCCCTTTTGATTCAAGATTTTTCTACTACTACTATTTCTTTCCCTTATCCGCACCCAGTGGTGCATAGGGCACTGCATTGGTACTCCAAGTGCAGTGAATCTTGATTGCGTGTAATATTATAAAAGATGATGTTTTATACTTAAAAAATTATTTTATTTGCAAAATCTCACATTTTATCAATCAATTCAGATTAAATTCGTGAAATCAGATAACTTGTTGATACCTTTATTCCTTCGGCATAATAATGCAATCAATTCATCAAAATATTACTGATTTAAAATAAACCTAAATTAAACCTTGAAGATGGATAAAATTTCTAAGAAAACTTTACCCAATTTTCTTATTTGTAAAATGAGATTTTTCTTCATCGCATCTTATGTAAGTAACGGTTAGGTACTTAAGGTAAGAAGTACTAATGTTGGCACTCTATGTTTCAATAGCACGTAGGAACTGTATAATTGTCGATATAATTAATTTCCCCACTGTTTTAAAATCCTTAATAAACATATTTTGCAGTTGAGGAATTTACTTTTTCATTCCTGCGCCTGAACCATGAAACCCCCCTTGGTGAAAGTAAGTAATAGTGTGCTGTGCCCCTCGTTTTGTATCCCGCCGCGCCAGTTTGACGTGGTGTTTCCAAAGTATTCCAGGATACTTAGCCCTTCCTGGTGGTCCTTCATCGTCATTTCCCGCCCTTGTTGAGTCCAACTTTGGTAAGTCCTTCTTCCATTTTCCGATCCTCGCTTGGACGAAGTTACCAGAGAATTCTCATCAGTAAGCGTTTGCTAATAATTAATTACACAGTCTTAAATTTGCGTACATTTTACTTGAAAGCTTCAACTTCTTGTTTTCTAATAGCTCATTATAATAACCTTGCATTAAAATTTGTAATGTTCAGTATTCAGGATAATTACAAATACGCTGGTAAACGAGGTTTATTCTTAAAAGACCCTTCATCTTGTGTGGAGAACGTTCTCGTCAGTGTATCTGACATCTTAAACTAAGCGTTTCCCAAACTTAATCACTTACTAATTAATTATTAATTGATTTTGTAATTAGCCATATTTATTGCAAATTAACACAATACATCGCCATGGTCAGTGTATTTTTTTTTTTAACAGACGATGTAAACTTGTAATTATGGTTAAATCTTCATACTTCCTTTTTAACGATTTAATTTACTATCAGGGTTACGTAAGTTTATGCTAGGGAGTAACCTATTTAAACAAATAAGTTACTCCCTATTTGTTTTAAAAAACGTGTAAAGCATTCACTATCCCTCCTCAAACCTTTAAAACATCTTATAAAGATGATTGCTATAAAAATGCTGTACAATCTTCTCAACAGATGACACCAGCATAGAAAAATTCTGTAAAGCGGAACGACGAAGACGAGTTTAATATATAGTAGTTCCAAAATTTGTCATATATTATGGTTATCAGATGATGGGTGGAATGGGGAATATTTTAGTACATCAAGTGGCCACTTAACCCAGCCAATGACAGGTCATAAGCCCTGTAAACGCCTAGATAACCCACATTTGTTCCCAGAGTTTCTCTGTCTCTGTATCAATAATATATTTAAAACATCTTTCGTTGATCCATTTTTCAATCCCTTTCCTTCCAGTCGTAATTCCATTTCCATAATAACAAATCATAATTGAGTACGTTTTAAATTTCAAACCAAATTGTTAATGCGGTGTAACGTTCAGTTATATAATACTATGTCAATAAATCAATGAATATAGGAGTTTTTATTTCTTTTTCAGTATAGTTAGAACCAGTTTGTGGTCTAGTTGTAGATTTAAGGGTTCTGGATTGGAATCTCACGGTTCGAATCCCACTCCAACACAACTTGTTTCCTGCTCTCTGGCAAAATAAAAAATATTTTAAAAAGGTAAAGGTAATGTTCACAGCCTTTTTCTGCTTTTTTTTTCATTTTTCAGTACAATCGATTGTGGCTGTTTACTAAACATAATAGTAATTGAAGAATAGTCCATTCAATTGTAGGGAGTTATTAAGCTTTACTTTATTTTATTATTACATTAAAAAAATTGTGACTGCATTCTGTGTGCCCCATACTGTAAATATACAGCAAAACATAATAATTTTTTCTAGCTTTTTTTCTTCTGGAAAAGAAAATTTCTATTTATAAAAAACAACAAACTAGACAGGTATGCTCTCACATGCTTACATGACTGTTTGTTTTGTGACATCCAGAATACTTCAATTTCCTTCTCAACTGTTTGTTTCAACGTTGAAAACACCAAAACGCTCATAAAAGTTTGAGGACCGTTGTTTTAGCAATCCCCAATAATACTACTGTGTTTCATTCGCACTTATGCTGTACAATATGGAAAAGTGGGATGAAAACTTAACAACAAAATGGCGACTCGTGTTTGTAATGTCGGCCGTGTAACTGTCAAATAACTGTCACAAGATAGAAAACTGTTTACTGGGAATATTAAAGAGATCCACACACCAAACAAACAATGTCGAATTTATCTGTCCTCAGAAAATCCCTTTATAAAAATAAAAAGCGCTAAACGAGTATTATGTGAATGTATTTATAAACATCGGACCTATTAAACTTTTTAAAGGTTTGTATTAAGAAGTTCTATTCTACACCGTAGATTACAAAATGATGTTGTTCTTTTATATAAATTAATAAATAATAATATTGACTGTCCAGTGTTGTTGAATGAGGTCAGATTTCGCATACCGGGTCGCACCACAAGAAGTTGCCGTTTGTTTAATCCAAACACTGAAAATAGAAATTATACCATAAATAGGATTCAAAGGAATGGCAACTTGGTGTGCGAGGGTGTTGATCTCTTCAACTCCAGCATTGGATCACTCAAGTCATTTTGTAATAAACTCTAGTATTGTGTTGTTGTGTATTCCCTTAGTCCTTATAGAATAAACTGATTTGTGTTCCCGCTAATCCATAACGAAAGTTTCTATAAGGCATGTGTATTATATATATTTAATATTTTTATGTATTTCCAAAAATGTTTTGTATTCCCTTTTTATGAAAAGTCTGTATAGGCGTGTATAATGAATAAATAAATGAATAAATAAATAAATAAATAGATACCGTTATACAGAGCTAGATAGAGTTTGTGGGTAAAATGCAGTTATTTAAAAAACCATCTCACGAAACAACGCAGGTTACAGAAAACAAGTTTGTTAAAGGGTAGATCCCTTAAAAAAAAGAACCCTACCTAAATCTGCATAATTCAGCTCAGATCTTTTCGGCCTTTTCCTTTTATTTTGGGCCGAATTGTAAAACCACGTTGCGCATATATTGACATTATTTCTTAAAAACTCCAAAACCAAGGACCTCTCTTAGAAAAGATACATAAAACACATTTTTCTACGCAAAAGGATAATTAAGTGAACTCAAAACCCTCATTTAAATTCATAGCACGAGTTTTATTATTTTAACAAAAAATACCGCCCTAATTTAGGCCCCAAGGTCTGTATGAACTGCCTTCTTCAATATTACAGAAGGCTTTTGTTTGGTGAAACATATTTAGTTACTTAATTTATACATGTCTATCGTATCACGAATGCTATACTGTAATAATTCATAAATGAATAAATTCGTAAAGAATTAAATTGTCAAAAATGAACTAAGAATACTATCTAACGGCTCGCACTGACTGACTGCCACATTTCTGTCCAAACATCTTCATATCATAATAAAAAGTTTAAAATTTTGCTACTCCATGTATTACGTGGACACGTCCAATAAAACTTTGCAAGTCCTCAGATGTGTTGTGGTGAAAGAGGTGCTCTTATTTTTATTTTACGAGGGAAAATCCTCTTATATTTTACAAGGAGCTTAGCCCCACGTCACTCAGCATCCCTACATTAATAAAACTCAGGGCATTCTCAAGGCCCATAACCCTCAACTCTTTTAATCAACTTATGTACGTGGCCACTTAGCTTAGCTTAGTTAGAGAGATATCACTATAGCTATACAAATTCATTACATCATTGTATTTTAAACCTTTTTTTAAATATCATTTTTCTTTGTTTTTCTTTATATTGTCTTTCTTGTTGTTTTTTATCTAACACTGTCTTTTGATTTCCACTTATATTTATCTATTTCATTTTATAACCCTACAAAGATGAGGTAAAATTTATTTCAAATTCAGGAATATGGATATTCGAGCGCTTGCAGGTTTTATTACTTGTCATTGGCTGGGTTAAGTGGCCACTTTATGTACTACAACATTCCCCATTCCGCTTATTAGCGAATATCCACACCAGGTAACTTTTTTTTTGTATATATGTTAAGAATCGAAAACCATTCACCAGCGCGTAACTAGCTCCATCTATGCATTGGTATTTGCAATTTCCATGCAATTTCCATGCAATCTATGCAATTTCTAATTTGTTTTAGTAAATAATAGAATATAATGCGAAATATTTTCAAAAATTAGTTATTTAGCAAATAATAAAATATATGCAGAGCTATTTAGTTATAACGTTATCGTCTTGTAAATAACATATTTTGTTTTGTAGTTAAAAAATATTTCAAAAGTAAAACCTTGTAAGAAAACACGGAACCAACACCAAACACATCGCACACATCAGCATACTTATTCCTAAGTCTGTGGATGCGATTGATGGGCCAATGCATAAGGTAGTTGGTTCTCATGTTTTCTGTGGCAGACAGTGCATTATGACGCGTAAACCTGGTTGGTATCCTGAAGTTAATTAGTTGCAATAATTTTGGGCAGTTCAATATTGATTTAACAATTTTATAGATGAAAACCATTGATTTATTAATACACTTAGATTTGAACTGAACCCAAAAAATGAATGACACTTCAACTCCTCCAAAACCTCCAACTCCGCCAGACGCGTATTCAGTATTTCTTTAACCGCCGGCCGAGTCGGACGTTCAGAAAACATTCCGAAATGCCTTCCTGTGTAGTGAAACCGAGTAAAAACCGTTCGGATAAAACTAACAAAAAAATTGTGTAACTTTCCACATGTAAGTGTTTATTTATATTTGTTTACATAGCCTAAAATAATTATTATTCAAAGAAAGTTTTCTTCTTAAATAATAGCCAACAAGAAAAAAAAGTCATTTTGGATGCATGGTAAAATTCATGAACGCTCCTCGTAAGGAACGGGTTAGTATTGTATACTGTTACTGTAACCCTATATGTTGCCCATACCTTTTGCGGTGTGTGGGCGGATGCTTGCCGGCAGTCGAAGGGCTCTGATAAGTGTATTGGTAAGAATTAAAGGTGCGGAATCTTCGTGTCATTACTTTTTCTAAATAATTTACTCTGCAAGGCAGATCTAAGTGTATTATAAATCAATAAGGAAATCAAATCAGAAACAACTCTTCGGTCCGCCATCATGCTGGTTGTAATAATTTATTGATTTACGAAACGGAAACCGATGATTTCTGCCATCCTGGCCGATTACCCACGGGTATTCTGCCTATCTGACCGAATAACCATATAACCATGTAATCAGATGTGGGGTTATACTGCCTACTGCCTAGTACCTATGAGGCTGAATCATCATTATTATCCGCTGGTCAATTCCGTTCACTTAGTCATGCGCTTTGCTCAATACGGATTCTCCTATGTATTGCTGCTAAATATTGTGGCGTTTAGTGAAAATTTACCAAAATCAAACCTTCGTTAAATCCTTTTTTCTTCGCCGCATTCAACAGTATCAAAGCTGTCTGGAGATCGGATATTTACTCGCTCAAAACAAAATGCCGCCTTTATAAGTCCTGCATCACAACTGTTCTCCTCTATGACTGCGAATCGTGGCACCTAACCAGGGCCCAAGATAGCAGACTTCTGAGTTTTGAGAATAGGTGTCTTAGAAGAAATTTCGGTGTACGGTGGTTTGACTTTGTAAGGAACACAGAGGTGAGGCAACGGACACAGCAACCCTTGGTATCTACTGTCATCCGGCGAAGGCGTTTCGGCTGGCTAGGCCATATACTATGTATGCCTCCCGAGAGCCTTAACCAAGCTTGCCTATTTTACAAGGCATCGGGTTCTACAATTCGCCGGCATTTTGCGTCAGAGCTGCGGGACGTGGACTTGACCTGGGAGGATGCACGGGAGCTGGTGGCTGATCGCTTGGCCTGGAGGCAGTTTGTGGATTCCATATGCTCCACATAGGGAGCGGATATTGTATGATGATGATGATGATGATAAATTCTTCTTATACATGTAATTAAAATAAGTAGAAGTAAAATCAGTTTTAGAATATAATCTTAAGTAAAGTTTGCATAACTTTTATGCAACTTTGTGACATTATTAAGTGGAATTTTTGAAATCATTTAAATGTCAGGAGCTTTAGATAAGACTCATTTTCTGATAACTTTTTTTTTTTTTTTTTTAATTTCAAAAAATACATTTTACATGTATTCCCCATGAGTTACAACAAACTCATTTTGGGCCTATGAATAACTTTATTTAATATATATATTCATGACAGAACACACAATTAATACAAACAGGAAGGCTGTTATATTTCCTACAAGCCAGTTGCTCGATCACAGATCACTAGCGACTCGGTAATAAGCGACGTGATAACGATTTCTTACCCATGGATGTTTAAACGTTTTCGCGATAAACAATGGAACACGCGTTAAAAGTTATCGATCGGGATTATTAAACGAGCGCATACTAGTCGCGAGCCATTTCCCGAGATATATCTTATTCGCACATATATTCATTTAATCTTTATTACAATTTAGCCGGCTTTCGGCAAGCCAAATATTGAGAAAAGCAGTCGACATAATAAAAAATCCGACAAGCGCGATGATTTGACGTTTGACGTACGGCCCGCGATATGGCGTAGATCGGCTCCGCTCGGCTCAGATCGTCAATGCTCGGCTCGGCGATTGCGGTATTGAACGGTATGTCATTGTGATCGCTCAAATCGTTAGCGTTAGCACGTGTTTAGCACGTTTTTAACTACGTCGATAGTTATCTGTGATTGAGCTACAGGTACAGCAGAGACTTTAGACCAGTACGAGTATAAGGTGGGTGTAGATTGTGTCCTTGTCTAGTGTTGTAACTGTGAACATCACGGTTACAGGTGCAGTTAGTATTAGTGTGGGCTACGTTCCTTATGATTTGAACCTTATTTCAGCCTTAGTGTTAAAATATTAGAGTCCAAAAGTGATTTGGAACGTCACGACCGTTTACTATATTGAAAACGTGAATGCATTTCTTCCAGACATTTCTCCGCCCTCTTTGCGTTCTATACTCCTGTTACCAAACTGCCGCTAGGAATCGTTCCTTGCGAAATGTACGAGCGTCTGAACACGTGCCGACTAGAATAGAAACCACAAACGTGACCATTGGACCCAGAACTTCTCTCAAATATGAATCAGAAGAAATTTAAAACGGAACTGCATCGCATTTTAACATTTACAGCGTAGTCGGGGAATGTTAGATAATAATGTATGAAACGTAAGAAGAGATACTCGTACTAACTACCAGCTAGTTTTAAAAGCGCACTAAATTTTTTTTTTTTTTCACGTGAAAACGTCTAATAAATCGATGAACGCCGGCTGCACATACGAAAAAGCATGACTCATTGTCACGTTCCGCCTGAGCCGAGTGTGCAAGCGAGAGCGCGGAAACAAGCGATAGAGAGGCACGATCGGCCTAAGCGTTCGGTTTGTGACGCATCTATATCTCTCTTCCACTCCATCGCCGATGCGTCCGAGTAGAGGGAGACAGCAGCAGCACACAAGCTACAAAGTGAAAGTGAAATTAACGAGTGCAAAGAAATGATAATTTATGGAGAAAAAATTTTTTTTCAATCAACTCCTGCTTTTTATTATTCAAAATAATGATAATTCATTCAAAATAATTTAATTCAATTCATAAAAGTATGCTTTTTTTCATCAATGTTTTCTTATGACGTTATCACGTAAAATTATCGTCCGTAAACCGACTTTACAGACAACCAAAAGTATTTTTTAATAATATTACCTACTATTATCGCTTTCCTTTATCTGCACCTAAATATGCACCAGGCTGTATTGGTTCACCAAGTGCAGTGTTAGATAATCATTTTATAACATGAATAAAAGGTGATCAGTCTTACTTTAATTATTATTTAATAGAGAAACATTAAATGACAGTTAAAACAGCAATACAGGTGAGTATTTTAAGCAAACTACGATATAAAAAAAAGGATTGAGAAGATGATAACGATAAGTTTTAAGTAGCTACCAAAATTAAATAATTATTCTCATAAAAAAATAATAGGATTGGATCCGCCACGATGAGAATTCTTTGGTAACTTCATCCGAACGAGGATCGGAAAACGGAAGAAGGACTTACCAGAGCTGGACTCAACAAGGGCGGGAAATGACGATGAAGAAACACCAGGAAGGGCGAAGTATCCTGGAATACTCTGGAAACACCACGTCGAACTGGCGCGGCGTGGCACAAACCCAGGGGGCACAGCACACTTTTACTCACTTTCACCGAGGGGGGTTTCGGGTTTCGAGCTTGAAGATGGAGCGAGTATGACGAGGGGATTTTGGCGGAAAGGAAGAACAGGTCTTGAATTTAACAGGAAGAACGGATATGACTAGTTTGAGGTAATGCTGCTGCGCTGAGTGGTTTTTCGAGACTGAATTAGAGTTGGAAAACAGGTGACAAATCGGAATGGAATGGATGAAGGTAGGGAATAAATTTTGGAAAGAATTCGAACTACCTATCACCAGAGAGTTCCATAAATGGCCAAACCAGGGATCATCGTTGAAAAAATTGCTGAATTGTTTTATTTCAAATGACAATAAAGACCGTCAATCCTAATAATAATACAATTCTTCGCGAATGCTTTGTATAATTCTTCGCGAATAGTTTTTTCCTTCAAAACTTCTAATTTTTTACATTTATGTATATTATGATCACAATAACATCCAAGAACTTTTCTGTATAGACTTTCAGTGGAAAATATGTTAAAGAAAAAAGTTCTTAAAACTTTTTAAAATACTATTTTCTAAGCGAAGATAGGTGAAACCCAAAAATAGGATGTTAATCAATTCATGACAATATTAAAAATAAAATAAAAAGATATCATATTTTGATGGAAATCGAAATGCACGGGAAGATGTATGAATGTGGAGGAAGCAAAAAAAGTATGCCGGGACAGAGTGGTGTGGCTTTTTACCCTTTCTGCATACCCCTTCGGAGAAATGGCGTGATGGTTAGTTTGTTAAGGAAATTAATTGCAGATTTACTGAAATTATTCTAATGCTATTTATGAAGGAAAACATTTATTATTATGCAACAACCACTTACTTTTTCTTTTTTTTTTTCTATACAAAAACGTATTTAATAATTTTAAATCCAACGGATTTATTGTACTGTGTTTTTAGAAAAATAATTGGAAATGTTTTGAAAATTCTTTTGTTAGCCAAAACTACTACTACTTCTTTGCCTTATTAGCACAAAATAGATAAGGTGCTGGGTGCTTAGCATAAACAAACATCGAGATCGAATTCTTACGTTAATTTCTTCTCTGGCAATGATTTTTCGTACAAAGTGATGAATTTAATCTCGATGTTAGTTTATGCTAAGCACCCTGCATCGGTACATCAAGCGCAATGAATCTTAAAAATTTGTTAATATATATGTATTATGTATATGAATATACGTATATGAATATAAGATGATCAGTCTAACGCCTCAGCGTCAGTCCTATTTATCACATTTAAAATATTTTTATTTTTAAAACCACATTCAACAAAATATACAGTCTTTAGAATAATGACGATTAATTTTTGTTCTTCGTCATCATCATTTTTATATCTGCTCCCTATTTGGAGAATATAAAGGTTGCACAAGTCTGGTCCACGTCCCGCAGCTCTGACGCAAATTGCCATCAGATTTTCAACAGTGGACGTAAATTTTTGTATCTTTATCGCAATCAATGAGATTTTTTTTTTAATGTCGATACCACAGACGGTAGATTGCACCTCGTACCAGACCGGTATTTGGAATTATCTCGTATAAAAGTGAAAAAGTTTTTTTTTTAATGTTAGCTTTGCTAGCTAGTCTACCTAATATGACACATATATCCTACGCTATCTAACTTTCTAAAATGTAAAGTAATTATCTGCAATAATTCAGCGTTAGTAACAATACTCCATTTAATTGCTTCGTTTATTATCATTTTGTATTTTTTCTTAGCATCATTGTTTTCTTGCCAAATTGAATATTCAACATCTTGAAATTTTCATATAAATCTTTTTAATCACTTTTAATATACTTATGTTATGAATATTTATGTCATGTATGTATTTTCTTTTTAGTTTTTGTTTGGTAATTTTTCATGTATCTAAGTACTTACTGAGTAACTTTAACAAAAAAAAAAGTTATGTAAAATCCGGGCGTTAAAATTTTTTAAAAATACGGTTACAGTAAAAAAATCACCGCCTCGTAGCATAGTGGTAGCGCATTTGGCGTAAGGTCACGGGTTCGATTTCCCTTAATGAATAATTAGGTTCCATACAAACATATTTATACACTTTGTTTCACGATGAGACCGCGAAATTCCGGAAGGTGATTGTTCATGGTATTCTGAGAAAAAAATCCTAGCAAAGTTTTTTGGATCGAGGCATTTCAAATATATATATATTTTTTAATATTAATAAAAATCGATGCGTGTAATACTGGCTTCTGTTTGAAGTGTAAGCGATGGTGGGGTAGTAGGATCATCAGATATAGTTTGTATAAATTTTATGTAGGTTAAGACACAGAGAAATATAATGCAGATAATAGGTTTTATGGTGGCATTAAATGTAATAGATTTCTCCATAATTTTATATCTATTTCAAGAAAAAATAGTGTTTTATAACTACGTTTATCTTAAACTAATGCAGGTAAATGCGCACTTTCTTTTTAAATATATGACGGAAAAAATATTTCTACCATTTTCTTTAACTTTCATTCTGCGTACAATCTTGAAATAGAAAATTGTTGAATTGGGTCGTATTCCGTTTTTGAGTGCAATAATATGTCGGTCGTCACTGGGGAAAAGTCGGCCCGAAATATCAGGGTCAACATTAACACCCCTTCTAGGGGTGGGGATACTTGACTCCCTTATAGGGATGAGGTCACTTTACCCCCACATGGCTTAGAGCTTAGATGAATGGGGTGGCATCACACCCCGTCGTCGGCGTCACTTAGAGCTTAAGGTGAATACGAACGCGAATTTTATTTTCAGTTTTTCAGCTTTAAATTGAAATATTTTGTACCCAATTGTTTTATGGATATATTTTACAATCTTAGGTTTATTGACGGGTAATAATTACAACAAATAAAATTATTTCATTGAGTGTAATAATATGTGAGTCGTCACTGGGGAAAAGTCGGGCCGAAATATAAGGGTCAACAATAACACCCCCTTCCAGGGGGGGGGAAACTTGGCCCCCTGTAGGGATGGAGTCACTTTGCCCCCACACGGCTCAGGGCTTAGAGCTTAGATGAACGGGTGGCGTAACACCCCGTTGAGCTTAAGGTATATACGAACGTGAATTTAATATATTAAATATAAAGCTTAAAAAAATAGTAATAATATTAAGACTATGTCTTACTATTGTTTAAGATGATACGCCGTCGCGTGAACGCGGCTGTTTCCCCATACAATCGTAGTCCTTAGTTTTCACATTGGAATTTAGCATTTTTTCACATTGTAGATATCCACAAGAAGCTCCTTTCAAAAAGATTAATACATTATTCAGAAAATAAGACGATACACAATGTATAAATAAGAAATTAACAAGGCCGAATGTATCGATTAGTGTGCATATAATTGGGTTTTAAAGTTTAATGTTTTAATGCAATGTTTATTTGATGCTGGATTATTTTAACATTTTTTATGTATATTATGATTTCGTGTATTTGCTGTAAATATTTAATATGTAAAAGGCACTGAGTGCCGTTTATCTTTAATAAAATAAAATAAAAAATAAAATAAAAATAAAATGTAAAGTTATTTAGGGTTAAATGTAAAAAATATTTGTGTGAAAAATATTAGAGTAGGTATTATATTGTAGCTAAATTTTAAAATGTATAATGGTAGGATAAGAAAAGTTAGGAAGAAAAAAAAAGTGTAATGTGATAATATTAGTCTATGAAAAATTATATAGTACTAAATAAATATAATGATAAAAAATTAAAATAAAAAATTCTGCTCGACATTATGCGTGTAAAAAAACGTTGCCTTAAATCCAGGGAGAAAATCGAGGACTTCGATTGTATGGAGAAACGGACGTGATTGAAATATATACATACAAAAAATGTCATCCTGGTCTGTTATTTTTCATATGATTTTTTAGTGATCTTGTGTGTATGCACCTTAATGCAAAGGTAGTAGGTACCTATTATACAACTTTAACAGCTGGCAGATTACTTTGGGTGACTTTTAGAATCGAGAGCAATTTTAGACTCAATTTAAACAGTACATAAAGCGGACTTTAGCGTGAATGGCGCTTCGTTACCAAATTATGGCTTTTCTCTGGCGAAAAACACTTTTCGTGTTTTCACGGTGTTTTTTTCAAGGTGTGTTTTTTTAGGGAGACATTAGATTTCATTTTAGTATGTTTCATAGTATATCCAATATTGTTTGTACGGACAGTGTTTACTTTATATATCTTTCATCCAACTATAATTATATACAGGGTGCAACAAAATTCGATAAACTAGCGGGAAACCAGTGTTTCTACATAATATTTGGAGTCGAATAAAATTTTGATTTGACTCTTAGTTTTCGAGAAAATTGAGTACGATTTTTTTTTTGCAAATTGTTATCAAATATCATGTATTTAGTCAAATTAATACTATCCATAAAGAAAACACAATTTAAAAAAGCGTTTTAATAAGAATTTGAGCAATTCGACTTAATCTGCCACTTATGAAACTTTTGCGAGAAGAAAAAAAAATTTCAAGCTCAGATTAAAAAGTCATATTACACAATTGTCTCCAAATACGATGTAGATTCACCAGTTTTCGGGTTGTATTACGAGTTTTGTTATACGTCGTAGGGGTAGGCAGAGAGGATAGAACGCCATACCACTCTGTCCTGACAGACTTTCTTTGCTTCCTCCACATTCATACATCTTCTCATGCACATACGCCGGTTATTCCGACTTTTTACATGACCACTT
Source organism: Micrasema minimum (assembly GCA_022494985.1). Classification (NCBI taxonomy): domain Eukaryota; kingdom Metazoa; phylum Arthropoda; class Insecta; order Trichoptera; family Brachycentridae; genus Micrasema; species Micrasema minimum. The sequence goes on along the minus strand of JAGVSP010000406.1, from coordinate 24,855 downwards.
TCAAGTAAACTTGACGCACTTGGTCATGCCATGTCTTTCTCGGCCTTCCGTGGCTTCTACATTTAACTAAAATTACTAAGCGACATGACACGTGCAAAGGTAAATTAGTGTCGCTCGGTAACTTTTTCCTTTCAACCGTTGAAATGCACTTTATTTTATATAAATATCTCGATATCTCGGTACGTACCTGTTTAGGGTTAACGATTCTTCTATTTTTAACCCGATCAATATCTGAAATGGGAATAATTCCCTATTTGTGGGATACACGTCTGCGAACAGGCGGGGTCAGTTAAGGGTTAAATTTTTATTCGGTACTTCACCTTCCCAACTGAACTACAATAATATGCCGAACGGGGTTACGAGACACCCCAAAATTGGATTACCAGGACATACGTGTTGAAGATTAACATGTAATGTTATTTAAATACGGTTTTCACAAAAAATGTAAAAACCTTGCGCTGATGCTGAAGCGTTGGACTGATCATCTTGTGTTCATGTAACTAACTAACTAACTAACGATCACGCCATTTCCCCGAAGGGGTAGGCAGAGAGGATAGAACGCCACACCACTCTGTCCTGGCATACTTCTCTTGCTTCCTCCACATTCATACATCTTCCCATGCACGCACGTCGATTATTCCGACTTTTTACATGCCCACTTTCAAGAACTTGTTTTACTTGATCATGGCATATCTTTGTATTCATGTAAAAAACATATTATACACAATTTTTAATTATTCGTTTTTATTTTATTTCAGTTATTTAGAACATTACAAAACAAAAATTCTAAATACAATAATAAATCACATATGACAATATAACGTTATCTTAGTATAATAATATAACAAAGCTACGTGCCATTGGGTGCGGTTAAGGGAAAGTAATAGTAGTAGTAGTAACACAACTTCGAAAAAGAATTTCAGAGAAGTAGCATTTCATACTTAAAAAATACTACCTTGCTTAGTCTGTGCCTAGTGACAGCTTCACAGCTAGTGAACCACTACGTCACTCACTACGTCACTCACTACGTCATCACTAGCCATCTACGTCATCGCTAGACAGCCACGTCACTGGAGTCTTTAGACGGTGTAATTTGATAATATAAGTGGTGTTATGAAATTAACCGTAAGAAGTGTATATTTTCAGAAAATTTGTATGGAACTTTTAAGATCAGTCTTATTTAACTAAGTTTCAAACAAAGAGGTTATACTAAATCCACCCTCTTGACATTCATTTTCTTTTCATTAATTTGAACGTCAACTACCTGAGTTTATTATACGTCCTTATTATTTATTATTGTTCATACTTTTTTATTCCAATTTTTTTTTTACTCTGTTTGTATTTTTATCTCTAACTATAAACAGTAAAAAAATACAATAAACACCCCAGAATACCCCTAAAGTTTGTCTGTATTCACCCACCAAAGGCTATCCTATATATACGTTTCTCTGTCCATGGGCCGTTTCCGGGATCACCGCAGATCCCTTCCGGTTTAAGAGATCACATGGGCTGATCGTCAATCACATGATAGTCTTCACTTCCGGTGGCGTGAAAATACACCAGATATTTTGTAGCGCCATTTAAAGGTGGTATTTATAAATAATTTAGAACATTTTATGTCTGAAGGTATGTATTTGACTTTTAATAAAAAGTGAAAAATTTTAACCTTATAATTGAAATTTTTAACCTTACTTAACCTCACTTATTCTATCTTAACCTAACAAAACTTTATTTATTGTAATTTGTTTATTTATTTACATTTTAATGTTGTGCACACAGTGCTATGTTTGGTACAATGAACTAAGAATTTTCAATTTGAGGTAACATATACAACATAACACCAACAACACAATGTACAAGACAAATTTCTGAAGACGCGAAGTAAGCAAACAGTGGTTATGTTATGTCATGTGTATGTGTGTTGTTGTTTGTGTGTGGAGTGTGGTGTACGAGATGGGAAATCTGAATATTTAAACATTGTCACAATGTTGCAATAAAATAATAATGTATAAATTGTATTGTTTTTAATTTGTTTTAAAGAAAAAAATTTATAAACACGATACTATACTATCCGCACCTATATGTACAATGAAAGCCCCACCCTTTTCCTAGACTGTTTTAAAGACTAATAAGTCTTTTTTCAGTCTACCACAGCTCTACCAATTTTTTAAACAAGCTAAACGCGATTTTTAGATTATCAGTGAGACGATTCGGATAAATTTACGTTATGTACGCAAACAAATGCTTTCATTGCCCCTACCTCTGTCTCGGCTTATGTATTAAAATTGTCAATGTTTCCATCACCCAAACCAACCAAAGTTGGCCCAAATTAACAGAGGTAGGGAAACGATAGTTACTTCCCCGATCATTATTTATTAGTAAGTACTATCACCTGTATGGAGACCAGCATACATTGGCAGACATCCACCCGAGCATTCGCGGTCAGCGTCTCAATGGAGGGAATGGTGGAGGGTTAAGGGGAAAAGAGGGGAGGGGACATAATGCATGTATTTATTTTTTTATTACACATATTACAATTCTTTTTTTTTTTCTTAATGAAATACCTCGCTGGGCAAAGCCCGTGTTGAGGTATTCATTAACAAACTTTGGTAGATTATCTTGAAGCGTTGAAGTGAAGAAATTTACAAGCTTCATTTGTTTCTTTGTGATTTAGAATGTCAAACCATTTGATTTGATTTAAGCTTTTCTTCATATATTCATAATTTATTGATGTTGGTTTGTGTATGCATTTTAGGTTTATTACATTTTGGTGTGGACTATTACTTTGAATTTCCACATTTAACACAGTAGTAAAATGATCTGCCAAGGATGACTCAAAAATTATAGCAGTAAAATTATTTATCGACTTAATCATCATATGATCTATGCAGGTCTCACGTTATTTGTCTCTCCTTGTTGCTTTGTTTACAGCTGCTTTTTTTTATTATTTTTTTTATTTCAATATACATACATAAAAGAAAACAATACATGTCCTACTGAGTTGCCTACTGCAACTCGTCAGTAGGTGCATAAATACAAATTCAACTAAAAATAAAAGTACACAATACATACCCTAGCGCACAAAAAAATTAAAATACATATAAATAAAAAATACAATTCTAAAACTCAATATAATAAAATACCAAGTTCTCAGCACGCGTCTCTCTTTTAAGCTTGAAAAATTAATTATTTTCTTAATACTTCTTGGTAGCATGTTACAGATTTTTTGTATACTGTACTGAAGTGTTCTCTTACCATACTTGTTATTATATTTAGGGATTACGAGTATTGTAAACATGCACCGGTCTGTGTTTATACTCAGAGAGAGATGCGTGCTGAGATATCTTTAAAAGAGTAATGCATCTAACACTATCATCCAATTTGTACATTGTACATTAGGCACTTCATTGGTTCACCAAATACAGTGAATTTTTGATAATTTGTTACACGAAGGCAAGATAATTACGTTTCAGCGCCAGTCCAAGGTATCACAAATGTTTTTTTACGTAAAAAATTGCATTCAAATAGATATTTCCTAATGATCCCATCGGGATTTGAACCCCCGCGACCTCGTGCATAATAAGCTCACTATTGCGAATTTTGAACGTTACAAAATTCACTAGCATATCTTGCTTCACTGATCAAACATTATTTATAAAGTAAAAAATATAATTTAACTCTCGTTTATTTGGTCTGCTTACCTTTGCATAAATAATCGGAACGTTCGGAGCCTAAGTACACATGTAAATATAATTTTTCCCGCGGTGGATATTTTCACTTTTTATGGACCTCGCAATTTTCAGGGCCGCTAATACAGATGGTGCCGAATTAATGGCTAATTACTACATTAATCACTGTGGCTAAGTCACGCATTATTACGATAAATAATTATAATTACGCATAGCCGAAGTAAGCTTCTTGCCACCTGTATAAAAAACAGGGTCGCCAAATATAATGTATTTTAGATATGTTTCTTGGACAAACCTTAAAGATTTTCAATTGTTTAATTCAATTTATCTCTTTTTGTCACAACATGCACATTTATTTTATTAAATACTAAAAATTCTAAAACTAATATAAAACGCACTCTCATATTAACATAACATTTATACTTATTTTATATATACAATATATTACTACACCCTCACATCACACGTTATTTAACACACCTAAGCCTTAATTTTTAATTAAGAATTTTTTTTATTCATTGATATTTTTCCCAGTTCATAAAAACATTTAACCTCCTCAAATAACAACGAATTCTGGAACATACTTTTTTCAGTGGTGATCTAATTTTTTTTTTGTTTCTGGTAATCCGTCTTATCTTTAATATACTAGTATGTTCTCAATATTGTATGCCTCCCGAGAGCCTTAACCATATTTGCCTATTTTACAAGGCATCAGGTTCTCGGCGTCCTGGTCGTCCACTGTTGACAATTTGCGTCAGAGCTTCTGGACTTGGACTTGACTTGGGAGGGTGCACGGGAGCTGGCGGCCGATCGCTTGGCCTGTAGGCAGTTTGTGGGATCCATCTGCTCCACATAGGGAGCGGATATGGCATGATGATGATGATGATGATTGTATACCCAGATAAAATTAAGAATAAGTGGTGATAGAACGAATAATGCAAGTGATTCTGGATATAGAAGTCTAGGAAGGCCTAGAAAGACATGGCATGATCAAGTACAACAACTGTTTAAAGTGGATGTGTGAAAAGTTGGAATAACCGACGTGCGCGCATGAGAGGATATATGAATGTGAAGGAAGCGTTATTGCGAATATTTCAAATTATATGCTTTTATGTTAAATGTGAATAGAATAATTTCTGTCCTCTCTGCCAACACCCTTCGAGGAAATGGTTAGCTAGATGGTTGGTTAGGTACAATATCTATAGCAACTGGTAACCGCAGATTATATACTAGAAAATACTGGTAACCCTGCTTAGGTGACAGGAGAATTAGCTTAATGCTAATGGTGTGATATTCATTATATTTTTTATTTACGTTTGACAGTTTAAACTGAAGGCCGATACAAACACAGTGGTCAGGTAAAACGCGGTAACTCACCATTCTTAATTTTACTTTTAAAAATTTTTAGATGCTTTTTGCGCTTAGTTCATGGGCATCAAATAAAAACTGTAAACAAAACGTCGAAAATGTGGTTTGTTGTGGTTTTGCAACAGTGCGCATCTAAGGGTTTTTATTATATACTATAGAGTTCCACTGCACCTGGATTTCCAATGCAGTGATTTATGCACCAATAGGTCCGCCAGATAGTGTATGAATATGGTTTGGACTCGGCGAGCTTGCTGCCGGTCTTCTCTAGGCGTGGCTGGCGGGGGGCGGGGCGGAAAGCGTGGTTTCTTAAATAGGTGGTTGTAACTAACTACTACGCAAGGGGTAGGAAATTACTCATATCCTATCACTGTAACCCTGGGCCAGCTAACTTGTTAGTAGTTCGGGATAGTATGTGTTCTATGACATATCTTAGAGCCGCGACGTGATAGGGACAATGAACCGCAGGTTATTTGGTTTTCAAGTAATTAACCTCTGTTGAGATCCGCTTTTTGGCGTCTTTCGTTTGAATGGAATCTATTTCTTTCAATCGCGGATTAGCTTTTAAAAAATCGTAGAGTGTGGGACTTGAACAGTATACTCACAGATCTTTATATTAAGTTAGGGATTGGGTGTCAGTGCTTCACTGCTATGCACCATTGGATGCGGATAGGGAAAGTAGCTATAGAAGGTTTTACATGCACATTCTTTATCTCGACTTTAGATATAACTTGTAGAAATATTACAGTCTGTGCTCTTAAGGGCCCGTATTCATATGTCTGTCGTAGTGCAGAAAAAGCAAGCAAATAATCACAAACTATTCAAGTGCATCCGTTTTCAGTGTGACACATTAATAAGCGAATTACAATCATTTCTAAATTCTTTATTCCGCATACGACTCGGACGTAGAGATCCGCCCTATCATTGATATCCTTTACCTGACATCACGTGGTAAATGGATTGATGTAAAATGTTTTTATGGTGATGACCGAATTAATCCTGAGATTTTTCGTTTTTTTTTTAAAATATTAGTGTACAAGCCCTGGATCCGCCAGATGAGAGCTCTTGGTAACTGTCGTACATTGAACGAGGTACATTGTATCGGTGTGCAAGGACGTACAGTAGTACTGAGACTTTCTTACATTTTAGGCGGGAAATGCGATGAAGGACCACCTAGGAAGGGGGCGAAGTATCCTGGAATACTCTGGAAACACACGTTCGAACTGACGCGGCGGGGACACTTTTTTGCTTCTTATTTTATGACCCATGTTCAATGACTGAAATTCTTAATTTGCCTGTATAGTAATACAAGAGAGAAGCTGTGGATGGAGCGAGTCATGTAATTTAAAATGTTAATAGGCCTCTGATAACAGGAGAACAGGTATTCATATTCATACTTAATTAACCATAATGTTGGTCCGTAATAGTTATAGATCATAATTTTGATCATACTACGTTTATCTAATATGGAAATGGATTTATAATCCCTGTGCTATCGGGGCTTGAAATATTCTGTGTATTAAAAATAACTGCTCCCTAGGATTAAACATTACCTTACTTTATTATTAATTTCGAGTGCGTTTATTTCATTAACAATTACTATCGATTTCATATTTATATTTTTAAATACGGTTCCTAAATTGCTTGCTAGGACTGTTCAACCATTCTATTCATTGCTTGTTTTGTCATAACAGCTTTCTTAATCAATTCAACATTGTAATTTCCAGCTCCTGATTGAGCATTCTCTTCTTTATGGTCAGGCTGCTCCTTGTGAATGTTCCCCATGGTTCACCTCTTGACGCATATACATACGTAGGCATAATAAATTCCCAAACTATACGATCGAATGTCTCTGGTCGTACTATAATACAAATCTGTTTATTGCGAACATGGTCCAATATGTCTAAACGGCCGGGTGCTTATGTTATGAATCCATGTACGTATCCTATTTATGTAGCGTCAAGTATTCTAATGGCGCTTACGTATTGATCACCGTGTACCATTGCGATACAGATATCGTGGGTAATACTGCATTTGTACGTTACTTCTAGATATACGTGTTTGATAAGTCAAGCAATTTAAGTTTTTTTTTTCGCTCCATTTTTTTTATTTTTGTTTATTTCTATTGCATTTCTGACTTCTCCACTATCTATTATCTCTCATCTTTCCTCACGTCAGTATTTAATTTTCACACTTAGAGACTTTTCATGTTATGAGCAGTATTTCAAAGTTGGAATACGCAATTTACGAGAATAATAGATATATGCTCTTTAATGTTACCAAAACTTCAGAATCCTAGCGCTTTCGGCAGTTGATCCTAAATCTGTGTTACGCTAGTTTGTAGAGCTTTAAAAATTCTTTTTACTGTTTCATTAAGAACTAACAGGCATTTATTTTCGAGTTAGCGTAAGTTGTAAGTATACGCTCTTGATACGGTATTTTTAATATTATTCGCTTTTTTACACGATAAACTTATTTCAATGTTGCTCAGTGGTAGCCAATTTTGGAACATGAATAATAATTAGTAAGGTTATTTCCCAAATACCCTTTTTGGCAATACAACTTATGCTGCCACAATACATTGATTTGATGTTAACGTCGCATGTTCCAAAGATACTACTATAGCTACAATAAGATTACAACTATTCATCTTTCCCTATTAACGTTATTATGGTGCACTAGAGCCCCCGTCTCAGCACGACTTCTCTTTTTCTCTGAGTATAGACACAGACCGGATATGAACATAGATTAGTGTTGAAATACATCGTTTTACGAGTGTCTTGCCATGTGCGTGGATTCGTAGTATCTCCTAAATATAAACTGTAAGTTGTGGTTGAGAGAAAACTTCGAGTACAGTTTACCAATAAACTCTGGTAACATTTTTAATACTTTGATTTTAATACGTTGAAACATTGATTTTTATGTTGGTTCTACATGCTAAGCCTCTCGTTCTCCGAGACCACGTGTATGTATTTCATTTTACATAAATCAATGGGCTATATGTATCAAAAAAACTATGGGTAAGTGTAAACTGATAATAAACAAGCAATATACGTACGGTAATGTAAAGTTTGAGTTTGTAAAAATTGATCGGTGATGTCACCAAACATTTACAAAACTTGAAATTTGAATAGTCAGATCTCGCTTGTTAACTATCTGATTTACATACAGATCACACGAAGGGTTTTGAATTTTTTTGTTTTATTTTTCTGCATTTGCATAAAATGTTGTGCTAAAAACCTCTTACAAAATAATTATTATCGTCGTTAAATAAAAACTATTAATTATTAATTTAGTTAATATTCTATGACGGGAATAGCTGAATCAGATTGAATTAATCTATAATAACTAACTAACTAAATATCACGCCAAGTCCCCGAAGTGGTAGACAGAGAGGATAAAACGCCACACCACTCTGTCCTGGCACACTCCTCTTGCTTCTTCCACATTCGTACATCTTCTCTTCCACGCACGTCGATTATTCCGACTTTTTACATGCCCACTTTCAAGTACTTGTTTTACTTGATCATTCCATGTCTTTCTCGGCCTTTCTCGACTTTTACATCCAGGCACAGTCACATAATATATTTTTTTAGCCGTTCTTTCATCATCCATTCGCTCTACATCACCGAACCAACGTAAAAGACCTTTCTTAATTGTGTCGATAATGCTTTTCTCAGCCTTGCATTCTGCTTTAATTTCAACATTAGTGCACCTATCATATCTCTAATAAAATATTGGTAATGGCAATTTTACTATCTTGTTATTTATTCCTTTGTTAACCCTTTTTTGCACAATCAGGTGATTAAAATGGAAAGTAGTAGTAATAGAAACGAAGTCAGTTACTTCGAATTTCCTTAAAAGAAAATATTATAAAATTCACATCTTTTCCTCGATTGTTTAAAACAGCATAAATTTTAGAAACGTTATTATCTGAAAATTTACCACTACCTAATAGTAATGCGATGGACCTAAAGTTCGAGACAGAAGTTCGATGGAGTGGAACAAAATTCGAAGTCAGAAAGCTTCAAGTAAATTCATAGTCTAGAGTCTAGAGAACTAAAAAGAAAAGCTTTCTGAATCACTGAAATTCAGGAGCAGAAAGCTTCGAGAAATAATGAAAGATTCGAGTTACAGCAGATAATTTAGTTGTAATAATAGACGAAGCAATTTATATTTCAACTCTTGAAGATGAAAGATGAATTACTATTTGTGTTTAAAATTAATTAATTTTCTTTGTTCTGATTTGTCACTCAATTCAGATCTTTTATTATCTATTTAATTTGTCAGAAGATTTAAACTAAAGAGATCAAATGGAAACTGGAGACCAAAATATCGTTGTTGTACATATTATATATAATGAGAGTAACTTTGATATTTTACTCAATGAAAAGCATACAATGGGTACATTTAACAATTTTTTTATGTTAGGTACATAAAACAATATTGATTACTTATTGTGTTGTATGGCGATGGCTTTGCATTGTAGTTTGTAGAACTAAATGGTTTGCCTTTACTCTACGTTAAAACACCGTTAATAAAATAAATATTATAAATATATTAAATGTAAATAATATATTTTTTGTATTATACAAATGGATTCGCCGTTTCACATTGTCAGTTCAGTCCATATATTTGCCATCTATTGATGGATTTGCAAAGCATTTTTCTCCTACGTATTGTATGAAAGCATCTCTGTCTTTCTAGAGATTCCAATAATGATTGATCCAAGGCCATTCTACAGGTATTTGTCCATATTTAAAATATTGCTTTAAAGCTTTCAAGTAGTCTGTAAACTGTTTTATAAGTTTTGTGTTTTAAATTGTTTTTAGGTACCACAGAACGTATTTAATAAACGTTTTTGTGTCTCTTTGTTGCAGGTAAAAACCCTCCGCCTTGAATTTGCTGTGATAATAAAATGAATAATCCAGACACACCGTATCAGGTAGTTTCTATATTGTACGGTTACTTAAATCTGTATATTATTTGACACTTTAAAAAACCTCATCTTTAAATAACCGTTTTTCGTGAGACTATGATTTTTAGTGGCAGTTTGCTGTTTTTCTATAACTTATTGAATCACATAACATTGTAAAAATAAGATAAATTCAAAAGAGGCCAAACTTTCTACCGGTCAAAGATAAAGATCTCCCGAGCTATGGGCACGCGTCGCAGACATGCACTTGCTGAAACCGGTGAGAAATCGACAATATACACGGAAGTTTTCCTGCCGGAGCTAGTATGACAGGAGACGGTCTCCCTCTTATACGGACAAAAATGCGAGTGGAAGAAGGATAAACGTCTTTAGCTGTATAAAAAAAGGGGTCAATTTGAAAGATATAATAGCAACATGCGGCCAATAGGTAATAAAATAGGTATATATCTAAAAAATGAAATGATTTAAACATGAGGTTCTCAGAAATTATATGAGGAAACGATACTTACTCAGTAACTTAATATATCCGCAGGTATGAATTACTAACAACAAATGCTGTATTTTTGTCTGATATTATTGTGTAAAAATGCGAAAATGTAGGATTTGAGTGACCCATTTTTTCTAATAAGTAATACAATAACCAAAGTATTATAAATCATGATTTGTTTATCATTCTTAAATTATTAAATAAATAAATCAACAAAATGCGAAAATCGTAGCTTTGACTCACCCTATACTAACAAAAAAAATGTGATTGTTTTTTTTTACCGTCACAAAATGTCAAAAAACACAAAGCACGCTTATCTCGTTTCAAAACCGAAGAGGGGTTGAATTTTGAACCATTATTCGTCAAGTTCAGTAACACCCCTCTTGTTAAACCTCTTTCCTTTAGTTTCATTTGACCTAACCAACACAATCGAACCCTGATAACAATACTCATCAAACAATGGCGTCCCGTTTATCCGATAAAATGTGTTTTACTGGCGCGTTATAAATTGATTGCAATTTTTCAGTGTTAGGACGTCCGGCGTCCTTGCTCCAAACCCCAACTGTAAATCCTTAAAGCCACGAAGCCTTAAATCCACAAGAGCCTCAATATAGACACTTAGGTTTGTAAACAAAAACTCCCAAATAACGTAAATATATTGTAGAAAATACGTAGTATGAAAAGTGAATTTCCTTCTTTCCACTTTTAGTATTTTTTTCTTCGTTTTTTAATTTAAATTTTCTTTACGGGTAGAATTAATTTGACGAAATAAATTATTTAACAATACTCGGTACAATATATTATTATCATTAAAATAACTAAGGGTTGGTTGGAAGATATTGCTTAAAAGCAATAAGCCCGCCCTTGTACTACTGCTATATAATTGTACATGAAGAAATTTGCAGAAATTTCTCGAAAAAAAAAAACAAATTTTCAATCAATTTTCTCGAAAACTATGGGACAATTTTTTTTTAAAATTACAAAATCGTTGTCATTATCATTTTATTTGGACCGCAATGTTACTTAAACTCTTCTATATTTTCCCCAAATCGACTGACGTCAGTAATCAGCGATCTGAGATAATTAAGGACTCCCTCCTACCCCTGCCATATATTGGCTAAGGAAGCTGATTGTGTCGATCACTGACCATTAGCGAAGGTTTTTCTTCACCTATCCTGAAAACAAGTTTTTTGGTTGAATTTCTGACGATAGCATTTATCACGCAGTGATTTATAAGTGGTAGCAAAAGGGTAGCAAAAGTAGCAAAGATTAAAGGGCTCGAAGAGAAGAGTACTTCTACTTACTTATTTATTTATGTTTATTCATCTATTTATTTGATTAAATAAATAAATTGGCAGTTCATAACGGAGTTCTGGTACCAACCCTTATAGACGTGGAAGCGAAGTATGGAGTTGGAAAAAGAAGGACAAAAGGAGATTGGTAAAACTATGTACGATAGGCACTAATGTCGAAATTAGAGCAGAATGCAATCCTCTTGCTTCTTCCACGTTCATACATCTTCTCATGCAAGAACGTCAATTATTACGACTTCTCACATGCCCACTTTCAAGCACTCGTTTTACGTGATCATGCCATGTCTTTCTCAGCCTTCCTCAACTTTTACATGCAAGCACACTCGCATAATATATTCTTTTAGCGGTTCTTTCATCATCCATTCGCTCCACATGACCGAACCATTGAAAGAGACCTTTCTTAGTTTTGTAGATAATGCAAGACTGAGTTAAAGTCTTGCATTCTGCTCTAATTTCAACATTGGTACATTACACCTATCATACATAGTTTTTTTTTATAAAATTAATTTCCTATAGCAGTCCGCCACGTGGTGCAGTAGTTAGCGCGTTGAACTACCATGGTCGCGTACCGAGGTCGCGGGTTCAATTCCCGACGGGCTTAATATGAGGTCTATACCTATTTAATGAGGTATTTCGTATGAATATGATTCATATTTAATATCTTGAAATGGCGCTGAAGCGTAAGACTGATAATCTTGCCTTTATGTCACAAATTATCAAATATCATCTGCACCTGGTGTACTAATGCAGTAAGAAAGTAAGATATTAAAAAGGATAATTTTTTTATTTCTTATTTTAAATCTTTCATGCTTATGTTTTTCCTAATGCATATGTTATCTTATACGACTACTGCTTTCCCTTATCCGCACCCATTGGTGCATAGGACACTGCATCCAAGTTCAGTGTATATTAATCACGGTAAGATGATCAGTGTTACGCTTCAGAACAAGTACAAGGTACACATGATATATTAATATTAAAATCACATGTAAATAAATATTTAATGTTGACCCCTTACGGGAATTGAACCCGCAACCTCATGCACGGTAGCTAAATGCGCTACCACTGTGCTACGGGTCTGTTATCTTATATTATGTATAATATTTATTGTAGTGTTTAATTATCTTACCTGTTTCATTGATTATTGTTTCTTGGTATTTATATTAATATTTGTTTTATAAAAGCCCCTTGGAAGTAGATAAATAAATAAATTAGCCATTTGAAATACATTTAGCGCAAGCCAATTATGTTTTTAAACTGCTTTCATTTAGTTATCCCAGTAACAGTATCTTATGCACCATACGTTCAGATAAGAGAAATAAAATAAAGCGTTTTGTACTCAAATACAGCCCTCAAAGGCATCTCTAAACGAAAGCGATTTCAATTAAAATAATTAGCATAAACATTAGAAATGTAAAATGGATTCTGTAGTACTTATTTATCCCAGTTTTACAAATTGCGAACTCCCGTTTCAACCCTTAGAGTTGGGATAATGTATGGTAATATATTAGGCCTTTGCCGCAGAACGGGGGACAAATATATCTAATCTTTCATTCCTTTTATCATGTTATGTAAACAATATTTCTCGCACACACTTTGCGTGGATAAATTATTATAACGTTTTTGTAGAAATCCAGAGCAAGCGTTCATCAAAAACTGGTGAACCGGCGCTTATTATGCGCAATTTTTTTGTAGTTCAAACAAAGTAGACTGAATGCTGTTGAAATACGATCTCTGTGTGGTAAGACTATGTATGATAGGTGTACAAATGTCGAAATTAGAGCAGAGTGCGCGGCTGAGATAAGCATTATCGACAAAATTAAGAAAGGGCTTTTCCGATGGTTCGGTCATGTGGAGCGAATGAGTGATGAAAGAACGGCTAAAATAAGTTTAAATGCAAGTGTGCCTGGACTTAGAGGCCGAGGAAGGCCGAGAAAGACATGGCATGACCAAGTACGACAAGTTCTTGAAAGTGGACATGTGAAAAGTCGGAATAATCGGCGTTTGTGCATGAGAAGATGTATGAATGTAGAGAAAGCAAAGGAAGTATGTCAGGACAGAGTGGTATGGCGTTCTATCCTCTCTGCTTACCCCTACAGGGAAATGGTGTGATTGATGGTTAGTTAGTTAGTTAGTTAGTTAGTTATTATGACACTATCATCCCATTTCCCGGTGACGATGGATATGTACAAACTCTCTATGCCCCCTGAAATGTAAGTTTTCACTGTGCCTTGGTCCTACGAAGTAGTTTCTGGCTACATAAATTTCGAAATAGGTACTTGTCTAACTCGTTACACGCTCGTAGAATATTCAAAAGCACGTTAATATAATCTATAACAAGAAAATAAAGTGTTTGTTTAAGGGATGGAATTTGTTATATAAATCCGCCCTTGCTTCACACTATGAATTAAAAGCCTAAAGGAGGGATAACCTCTGGCATCCCTGAGTACACATTACACATATTTATATTTATGTGTACTTCGGGAGTAATTGAAGAAAAACTAAAGTTAATTTTTTTTTCAGTATGCAATACATAACATAAAAAAATGTAAAACGACAACAAAAACAGTAAAATAATTAAAAACAATAAAAATTGTTAATCATATCTTAAAACAATTTTCTCAATGCCAAATATTAAGTAAGTCAATAAAGGAATTCGAAAAAGTAGGTACCTACATTTTTTATGTTCCCGATTCAAAAGATAATATTTTATGGTTAAAAATAATTTTGCGTAAAAATATAATTCTCATGATTCTGACCATGAAATTCAATATAAAAATTAAAACAAAAAAAAATCATTTTTTCAAGTTTTCCTTTTTTTAAAAATTGAAAACATCTTATTGAAAAGTAAATGCAAATATAAATTCCCGGGTATCAAGAGGTTAAATTTAATACTCAAGGAATATACGGGATATCAAGTTAAAATAAAATAAAAAGCTAGATTTCTGATCCACTTGGTGAGTGGTAGTGGTGTTGAGTGGTTGTGGTGGTAAGTGATGGTGTTTATATAAGGCTCACGGGAGGCACACGTAGTATATGGCCCAGCCAGCCGTAACGCCATCGCCGGATGACAGTTGATACCAAGGGTTGCTGCGTCCATTGCATCACCTCTGTGTTCCTTTAAACCACCGGACACTTATGTTCTTCTAGACACCTATTCTCAAAACTCAGAAGTCTGCTATTATTAGATACCAATAGACAGTTTATAACTAACACAGCTTCTAAAAAGAATTGGGTTCTTTCCGATTTTTTTTTAATCTTTTATTTCAAAAAATTGATTGAAAAATAACAATATCAAGGGTTTTTTTTTTTATTTTTACAATGTCATATAAATTTTCCAGCGCGGTTTGAAATAGCGCTTTTTTAAATCGCTCGCAAAATCCTCCATTTGGCGCGCATGCGGTGTGACGTCACATCAATATGAGCGCTCACTTCGTAATGAATTTCCCGCCTTTTATAATGGACGGGTATGACGTCATAAGCCAATAACGGGCGTTAAAAGTCACTCGTAATTTCGTGGTTTTAAACATAAATTTATAAATGAAAACAACATTTTTGATCATTGTGTTTTATATCGTTGGAATGGTAAAAATATACTGTAAATATTTATAACTTTTTCAAGGATATTTATGCTTTCGGGAACAACCCTATTCGCTAGAAAAGGCGTTTGTATAAAAAAAAAATTACGCTTCCTAGGGTTAATTTCATAACACCACTCCACAAAGACTCCAGCATTTAACGTGTGACGTAGATGTCTAGTGATGACGTAGATGCCTATTGATGGCGTAGTGAGTAACGTTGCGTGTTACTAGACACCTTAGACACGGTAGTATTTTTCAAGTATGGAGTGTCATTTCTCTGAAATTTTCGTTCGAAGGTTCCTCCTTATAAATTCGAGCGTGGAACACTAACCTATGTTCTGATGTTCTGAATCTGACAACGCTAGTTTATATTACAATCTAGCAATGTTCTATTCCTAGCATAATATTTCTGGAAGGTTTATCCCTTTAACCAGCAGTAAAAGTAAAATATGGTATGGCCCTGTTCTCCCAAAACAATTGCTAACCGACCTAAGCGGGCGCATAATATCGTAATTGGAGTCTTATACCCTTTAAAAGAATGCCTTTTCATTTGTACGGGTCTACTGCGTCTCATTTGTGGAACGTTCCAAGATTTAGTAAACCCTCCAATGCCCATCAAAAAATATTCACTAAAATACCCCAAAAATAAAATCTTTGGAAAACTGTATTTCTTGGATATAAAAAAACTAACTAACTAACCATCACACCATTTCCCCGAAGGAGTAGGCAGAGAGGATAGAACGCCACACCACTCTGTCCAGGCACACTTCTCTTGCTTCCTCTACATTCATACATCTTCTCATGCACGCACGTCGATTATTCCGACTTCTTACATGCCCACTTTCAAGCACTTGTTTTACTTGATCATGCCATGTCTTTCTCGGCCTTCTTCGATTTCTACATCCAGGCACATTCGCAACATATATTTATTTAGCCGAATAACAAATAAATAATCCAGTATCCGTAATTAAATCTCGCAAATGGCGGTACCTACTACTACTCTCCCTTATAATATGGTGCATAGGGCACTGCTTTGGTACGCCAAGTGCAGGGAATCTTGATTATTTCATGAAGGCAAGATTATCAGTCTTACGCTTCAGCGCCAGTCCAAGGTATCACACGTGAAATATAAGTATTGAAATCTTATGTAAATAAATATTTCGTGATGACCCCCGGCGGGAATCGAACCCGCGACCTCATGCCTGGAAGCCCAACGCGCTATCCACTATGCCACGAGGCAGGCGAAATATACAAAGGTTGTCATCATGCAGGACAAATAATATGGTTAGAGAAATTTTGTTTTCTTTATGGATGGTATTAATTTGACTAACTAGATGTTATTTGATAACTATTTGAAGAAATTAAAAAAAACAAAAAATCAACTTACTACTCAATTTTCTCGAAAACTTCACCAAAAAAAATCAACAAAATCGACTCCAAATATTATGTAGATTCACTGGTTTTCCGCTTGTACATCGAGTTATTTTAAGCCTGTTTTAAGAGGAAGGTCTAAAGCCTTGGGTCTACATCCTACCGAACATATTTTAAAAATTTGAAAATATTATGAAATAATAAATTGTTGATTTTCATGTTTGATATTTTTGATTGACATTTCATACCCACTGCTAATTTAACTAATGTGTTTTTTTTTTACAATAAATTTAAGATAAATATTTGCGTTTTCATGCTATTTAAATGTTTGGACTAGAAAAGCCAAAAATAACTGTCATAAAGTAGGTACTAAACATGTTGTGGTATAGGGGATTCGAACCTAGGGATTCTTATCCTAAGTACGCTACTCTACCTACTAGACCTCTGCCGGTTCTCGTTTCAAAACGCAAAAGTATCACTTTATTATAAAAAATGGCAATAATTATTTTATTGTTTTTTTTTATTTTGTGTAATAAATCCCTAAAATTTTCAATTAAAACCAACTGAATGCACTGCGCGATATTTCATATTTTTTTATAGTTAATAAAGGTTGTCTGGCACTATGCCAGTCATATAAGGAGACATCTGCCGATTTGGTTTTGATGACGCAGCATTCTAAAAAATTTTCAACAAGAGAGAATTTCGCCAATTTTGTTTACATGGACGTTTTATCTAAAGTGACGTCATGCCCAATACCTTTCCGAGCTTTTATTGAAAATGGTCGATTCATGAGATTTAAAAATAACTTCTTTTATAAAAAGACAACGAATCTATGAACAAAATTTTTATTTCAAATAATGTACACATCTCCAGTTTGCTTAATTTTGTTGAAATATTATTTAATTAATTGAAAATTTTATTGAAAAATATTTTTTTAAGTAAAAAAGTAAAGCGCATTTTACTTGGGACAGAATTTGGCTAATATGGCTAATAATGTAAATACGTTCGTAATTTTTTTTTTACGTTTTCATTCAATATATCAATTTCTTTCTTGTACTTTTACATAAAAACATTAACTGTCAGGTTAGCTAAGCGTGGCGCCGCGTCCATTCAATATTCCATCCAGTTCGGTACAAAGAGGTGAGGCAACGGACGCAGCATCCCTTGGTATCTACTGTCATCCGGCGAAGGCGTTTCGGCTGACTAGGCTATATAATCCAACGTATGCCTCCCGAGAGTCCTGTTTTACACGGAATCAGGTTCTCGGAGTCCTGGACGTCCACTGTTGACAATCCGTCGGCAGTTTGTGGCAGGATGCATGGGAACTGGCGGCCTGGCGGCTTGGAGGCAGTTTGTGGAATCCATATACTCCACATAGGAAGCGGATACGGTATGATGATGATAAATTGAACTTGAAAAAATTCACTAGCTTACTTGTTTGACTAATCTTTTATCTATTAAGCTAAAATAAACCAAAAAAATCATATTAATTTTTAGATATTTTGTTCATTCCGAAAACTTTCACAGTGACGATGTACGCTTTTACAAACAAGAGTGAAGCACTACAATTTTACCAAACCTACCAACTTGATAGTCATAATGCCTCTCTTTCTATGCAATATGATTACCTAAGTATGACAGAAAAGAGATAAATGATTTCTCCGAAATCCGAGGTTCAAAATTTAATCAGTTAATTAATTAAAAGCTTTACCGTGTTTAAGCAAAAAGCGAATAAATTATTGTTAAATTTCATGCAAATATTTTTTTTTCATTAAACATAGGACTCATAGGAGTATGTGTTACATTTTTTTTATTAAGAAAACCAAACAAAACCAATCAAGTGTGCCTGGATGTCGAAGCCGAGGAAGGCCGAGAAAGACATAGCATGACCAAGTACGACAAGTACTTGAAAGTGGACATGTGAAAAGTCGGAATAATCGCCGTATGTGCATGAGGAGATGTATGAATATAGAGGAAGCAAATGAAAGTCTTTCAGTACAGAGTGGTATGGCGTTTTATCTTCCCTGCCTATCCCTACGGAGAAATGGCGTGATGGTTGGTTAGTTAGTTAAACAAAAAATCACAAATGTTAGTCAAAAAATATTTATTTCACTAAAAATTCAGCGGTCGTTTTTAGGTCTTGTGTCGTTTCAGGGTTAAAATTCGCCGGACACGCGGGGGTTAAAAATTACTCCCGGACCCAGTTAGCGGATGAAGGGTTAAAAATTGCAAGTCATCAGTAACAGGGGCACAGAAAAGGAAAATTGTGGTTTTGGTGACTTTGTAAAAAGGACTCAGGGGAAATCAAAGGGAGCGTGGCCCCTATGACGTCACACATAGCCGCCATCTTTTGTTTTATTAAATTGTAGGCTTATTTTCTGTTATCCCGTTTCCATTGACATATTAAATTTCTCAAGTAAGTGTATTATACGGATTTATGGATTCCCTTTTTAGTGATTTTGTCAAACATATATTTTATTACATTTGAAGACGTAACGAGATTTAACCCTTAAATCGCAAGTAGTCACATTTTGAGTGAGCCCAAATACTTGTAGACAAAACTGGATTTCACCCATTATGGGTTGACGTGAAATTATAATTGACATCTCAACAGAGACGAGAAGTTTGGAAGGGAATATGGATATCTAAGCGTTTACTGGACTTATGCCCTGTCATTTGCTGGATTCACACGTGAAGCGCGTCGCGCCATTTTACTGTTTTTATACAAGTTTTGGTAATTGGCAGATATGGATATCAAATACTAGGCGAAATGAGGGATGTAAATATATGTTTAAAAGAAGTGCTAAAAAATGGGTTAGTTTAGGTTAGGTTAGGTTAGATAAGAGATAATGATATGAATAATGTATTTAAGTAATACAGAAAAAACTCAGCGTGTTGAATTTTTAAGCTTATATATTATGTGTGCATACTAATATTTATACCTTCTTATATTATTTAAGTATACCCACGCACAGGCCTTGCCTATGTGCAATTTTTTTCTACTTTTTTCTCTGTTGTCAAGTAAATAAAAAAATAAGTTGTAATACATCAAATGGCCACTTAACCCAGCCAATGACAGGTCAATAGCCCTATAAACGCCTATACATCCATATTTTCTTCCAAAGTTCTCGTCTCTGTTGAGATTTCAATTGTAACATGGTGATTTATTTATGATTTGAAGGGATGCGTTGCCACATGACCACGGCTGTTTCTCCGTACAATCATAGTTCTTGATTTTCTCCCTGGAATGTGGCACCAAAATACTGATTTTTTCACACTTTTTAGATATCAACGAGAAACGCGTTTGCATAATTTAACTTATTTATTAAAGTAGATAAATAAATTATTAAAAAACTACGGTCGATATCTCAAAATATTATGATAAAAAACTCACTTTCGTTTTAAACGACTAAGGTAACCGGTTTCGGCGGCGGCGATACTATTCCTTCTCCATGGCTTTAATGAAATTGT
Organism: Micrasema minimum; assembly: GCA_022494985.1. NCBI lineage: Eukaryota > Metazoa > Arthropoda > Insecta > Trichoptera > Brachycentridae > Micrasema > Micrasema minimum. Next base: position 4,642 of record JAGVSP010000406.1, on the reverse strand, counting down.
TATCGCTCTTGTGCCGAATTCCAGGGAGAAAATTAAGGACTAAGATTGCATGGAGAAGCGGCTTCAGGGCACATGCAGCGCATGCTCTTAAAAAAGACTTATCTACTTCTTAGTACAGCTATACTACATGTATTACATAAAGGAATTATTATGAAAGCCAGTATGTTAATTAACTCATATTTTAGTCGTAAAATATCAAACACTATATTCAGTTATGTAAAAACTATTTGGCGTACATAGCATAGAAAATTTATAAATTATGTAATCCAAGAAAGAAGGAAATTTGCATTATAAAGCTTTTAAATCCAGCCTGGTTCTAGCAAATAAGCTTCTAGACTTACAAAAATATTTATTATATAAACCCAACTTTTGGAATAACAAAGCGGGTTTATAATTAAAAACAAATAGAAAAAGCTTATTAGGTTAAAGAAGGATTTTGCGACTTATTTTTTTATTATTTTTATTTGGACTTGAGTAAAAAATTTACATACTTGGAAATGCCCACAAAGTATTACTGTTTTCATTTTTTGTTTTGAAAAATAAGCAATTTTATTAAATATACGAAATAATGTTATGTATTTTATAAAATCAACATCCTACTTTTGTTTTTTTTTATGGTCTAAATTTGTATTTTTATTTGATTTTTTTGTTAATAAGAACATACAGATGAATCCAAAGCATTCTTAACAATAATTAATCTTATATTTTATGACAACTGATACCTATGTATATTATAACCAGACGTTCTTATATTTTTCATATTTTAGAGGAGAGCGAAAAAACAACATTATTCACAAACTGTTTTTTTTTGTCAGACTTTTTTATGGAGATTCCTAATAAACTCAGTTAGTGAATTGATAATATATTAATTAATTCTATAATCAAATCGATATTTGAGTGGCTTACGACGTATTGTGGTTGCATGGACGATGTTGTAGAAAAAAAACATGTAAAAGGAAGTTCCTGAAGGAAGACTTATTGTTGTGAAATATGTCGACATCCGAGATGATGCAGTGTCTTATGCACTATTAGGTGCCGATCAAGCAAAGTAGCAGTGATGTACTACAATGATCCCCATTCCGCTTAGTATTTAATATCCATATCTGCCAATTACCAAATATTGTATATAGTATAGTAGACCATAACATAACATAACCATAATCTCCGTTATTTGATATTTTATAATTATTTCCCTTCTTCGTCTTTTTCTTGTACAAATATATCAATATAAAATCTTTTTTTTCCCAATTCCGCTTATCAAGTAACATTTTTGATTTTGTATATATGTTACGAATCGAGAATCATCCACCAGCGAGTTGAAAGCTCCATCTATGCATTGATATTGAAGTTAAGTTTTTTTTGGCAAATTACTTTATTTTTGTAATTAAGACTCGACCTGTAAACGCTCGAATATCCATATTCCCGAATTTAAACGTCTTGGGATAAAATCCAGATTTGTGTACAAATATTTGAACACGCCCAAAATGTTGTAATATCTTATATTTTTTTAATTTTCTTTTTCTTTTTTTCTCGTGCACGCTGCATGAAAGAGTGTGTACACATTCACATTGACATTCACAGAATACCCACAAACAGGCTATGCCTTGGTGGGATTTTTGTTTATTTCTTCTTATGTATATGTGATTTTATGTATTTTTTTGTAAACAAAAAATTTTCTTTGAAAATTTTCTTTGAAAATTTTCTTTGAAAATTTTTTTTAATTTTTTTTTTAAAAATAAATTTAGACATTTAGTAACAGAATTAATGGTGCCTTAAAGTCGGTAGTATCTAATAAGTGCTTATCAAAAGAGGCTAAATTGGCAGTTCATAATGGAGTTCTGGTACCAACCCTTATGTATGGTAGTGAAGCGTGGTGTTGGAAAAAGAAGGATGAAAGTAGATTGAATGCAGTTGAAATGCGATCTCTCAGGCGAATGTGTGGTAAGACTATGTATGATAGGTGTACAAATGTCGAAATTAGAGAAGAGTGCAAGGCTGAGATAAGCATTATCGACAAAATTAAGAAAGGTCTTTTACGATGGTTCGGTCATATGGATGATGAAAGAACGGCTAAAAAAATATATGTCGCGACTGTACTTGGATGTAGAAATCGAGGAAGGCGGAGAAAGACATGGCATGATCAAGTAAAATAAGTGCTTGAAAGTGGGCATGTAAGAAGTCGGAATAATCGACGTGCGTGCATGAGGAGATGTATGAATGTGGAGAAGCAAGAGAAGTGTGCCAGGACAGAGTGGTGTGTGCGTTCTATCCTCTCTGCCTACCCCTTTGGGGAAATGGCGTGATGGTTAGTTAGTTAGTTAGTTAGACACACCCAAAATGTTAAATTCTTTTTACTTACCTTCTACTACGATAAATGGTAAATTTCTACTGAGCACTACCATTTTGGGGTAAATCGAATTCGTATTTACACAGAAAAGTTAGTTGAAAAGTTGAGGGACATTGTTCATAAACTTGATTGGAAATTCCAGTGTGGCATGGTCGGAGAGCGGATAACTAATATGTGGCGAAATAACGCTGAGAAAAAAGATACAAATATAATTATAAACAACATTTTGAGTGTGTCCAAATACTTTTTTTTTGTATTGTTTTGAGCTTTTACGGCATATTTTGTTGACTGTATTAATTTGTATTCTTTATTTATTTTTTTTTTTTTTTTTTTTTTTTTTTTTTTTTTTATTGAAATTAAAATTTGTTACAAAATATAATATATCTCTTAACATATTGTTGGTAATATACAAAAATTTAGACATAACGTTTCTACCTCTCTAAAAAAGTGGATACTTACTTGGAGTGTTTAGAGAGGGAGTTCGTTTTACAATTTTTAATTTTTTATATGAGTAAGTTTCATCATAAATTTTTAAAATAAAGAAATTAAATGAACAAAATGAAAAATATATTTTCTCTGTAAGGAGTTTAGGCTGGGGTAGGTCTTGTTTTGTATGTTTGCATTAATAAAGAAAAAAAAAAGATAATTTCGATATGGAGACACTGAGGGATCGTGAGGGTGGCGGCATCATAATATTCTTTTGACTTGATCGATGCTGTCGCCCTCTTGACTTAACTTCACTTGGAAACTTTGGCCCTGCAATTTGCTTATGCATTTGCAACAGCAAGAATTTAAAGTCCTGCATAAAATAGCGTGACTGACAGAGAGTCCTCAAGGACTCTATAACAGTCGCTGGTGGAGGTGGGACGATCCCTCAGTGTCCAAATACTTGCAGACAAAAACTGGATTTCACCCATACTAATAATTACAATTTGACATCTCAACGGAGACGAGAAGTTTGAAAGGGAATATGGATATCTAAACATTTACGGGGCTTATGACCTGTGCTGGGTTAATGAGTAATTGGCCACTTGATGGACTACAACATTCCCCATTTCGCCTAGTATTTGATATCCATATCTGCCAATTGTCAGAACTTGTATATACATGGTGAAATAAAACTCTATGTACAAGCGGGAAACCAGTGAATCTACGTCATAGATTTTTTGTACAAAGGCTCTTGTGACTCGAATGTGCACTCGTTAAATCATTTGAAAAAAAATCGTTAGCCTAATTTCTATATTAAAAGTATATAAAAATTAATGTTTGTACTCTAGCGCTGCTAATTAAATCAAAATATTTCATAATTTTTTTGTTGACTTTATTGAAAATAATTAGGTGGAACTTAACGACTTGGGGTGCTTTGTAGGAGTACTAGTCTATTGCTAAATCCATGGATATGACAAGATGTAGAAAAAGAGTCGAAGAGAGACATTTATACAGTAGGTTAAGATAGGTTGGGTTTAATAAAATAATTTTAATCAAATGGCTATGTAAAAGCAATATCCTTTATAATAGGTTATGAAATTTATACAGAAGTTAATGATAGGTTAGGTTAAATAAAATAATAGGTTATGAAATTTATACAGTAGGTAAATGATAGGTTAAATAAGGATTAAATAAAATAATTTAAAATCAAATATCTTTTAAAAATTTGTGAAGGTGTAACCAAATGAAGGCGTGTCCAACCAATCACAGCTTACACCTACACACCTACACATTCTACAATCCATAGAGTAAAAATATTTTGAAATTTTGACAGCTGCACCCCAAGTTGTTAAGTTACACCAATTCTTATGTTTACGAATCCAAAATGTGCACGAATATCATAAGATAACATTTATTTTTTGGCTACATTAAAAATAATGTATATTAATTTAATTTTGTGGGTTTGAATGTTTATTAATTTTTTTGCAACAGATTTTATTTTTTAAATATTTTTTTTTATATCCGTTTTCTCGATGAAAAGGGACTGTAGTCCGGTCCTTGTAGCTGAGAGTCAAGTACCCAAATATTTAATTAATCATTCCGAATGGCGTTTAAGGTTAAAAATCCGCAGAGGTCCAGCCAAAATATCAAACGAAAATTAGCCCATGTCGTTTCGGCTGCCTTATGTACAACTAATTTCATCAAGGAATGATTAATTGAACAATAAATTTGTTTTGACCGTTTTTTTACACTGTACCATACGGCATGTTTACTTGACAGTTAAGAAAAACATATGTACCAAGAATTTACTAGAAGGGGAGTTTCCATACAAATTTTCTAAAAATATACGCTTTCTAGGGTTTTTTT